>VNJU01009745.1:0-43081 GCA_008042675.1 Drosophila seguyi | reverse complement strand
AACTCACCTCCTTTCTCGTGTCGAGTGCTTGTGTTGTTACCATTGTTGTTGCCGGCTCAATGGCTGAAAAATGGGAAAAATGGATAGATAATAACTTGTGAAAATAACTTTGGCACTTGAACGAGTTACTTTCTGGCGGAATGGGAGGCCTCTCGACAGCCAGAGAGCTGCACTGCATCTCGTACACGCTGTCAAAATCATGGCCCATGGTCCATATATTCGACACTGAAATTTTTCTGACAGATGCGAGTGCATCAAGTTCAGATTGCATATATCGTTTTTTACATTTATGGGAGTATTTTTTTATGCCTCTCTTTTATTTTTCCTTTTTTTTTTCGTTTTTGTGGGAGTGTGAAGCAAACTCCCCTCATTGAATGTTGTTGCCTCGAAATGAAATCGTTTCGATTGTCGCTTCAAGTGTCATTGAACGTTTTGGGTGGCATGGCAAAGGAAAATGTATAATGGTGGGGAAATATATACATACATATATGGAGTATAAACGATGTGAGAGGAGAGGGGGAGTGAGTAAAGTGAGATGTGTGATTGAATTGATTGAGGATAACCTTTTGGGGAAAGACACTGGGGAAAAAGTGCAGTTTGAAGATAAATTTGAGGAGTTAGATACTTGATTGCTAAATAAAGTAAGTTAATATTCCCTTAATATATTTTTTTTTAATTATTTTTTACATATTTTCAAATGGTGTTTTAAGGATTTCTTGAACTGTAAATAAATTATGCGATTTTAAGGGTCTACAAAAGAAGTACTACAAATTTTGTACATATTTCCTTTTTATCATTACTTGATTTCAATACTAACGTTTTAAGTGATTTTAAGCAAATTTAATTTTTATAATATTTATCGTTATTAGATTTTTAAAGTTTACATATCGATATTTATCGATAAAGTAATCTTTCTGTTAAAAAAAAATTAGCAAAAACTTAAAACATATTTTTCTTTCTATTACAACTATTATTTATCATCCGCCCTTCGAAATCTTTAGCTTTTGAGCATGATCTAACAATTTTTATCCTTAATTCTAAAAAATAACATTTATCGATTATTGTTTATTGTATATCCCTACAAATATTATCCTAAAACAAATATTTTTAATGATTATTTTCGATTACAAAAACTAAATATTATTTATTTAAACTGTATATATCCTTTTTCTTTTTATCACTCTGAACTTATCGACATTGCCTATCGATATCTCTGCAACTATTCGTAATCCCTTGCTTTTGATCTTAAATTAACAACATTATCCATCTAAAGTGGGATTTGTAAGAGATATCTGTTTATATTTCTACATTGCCACTCTATGTATTGTATTTAGCCTCTTGTCTATCGATATATCCCCTTGAAAACATACTCTGGGTGTTGTTGGGAAACCCGACCGCATGACGAAAGATACGAATGCAACAGCAATCCAAACTCTGTATCTTTCTGCGACGTTTGTAATTGTTAATTGAAAAAGTCAACAGCAACAAAAAATAAAAAGAAAAAAAGCGGAATTGAATGCGTTACTTTTATAACATATTTTCCATACTCACTGTTTTTATAGCCATTGCTGTTATCGGCTTCACACTCTCGATCACTTTTACTGTCATTCCGGCAATTCACACTTGTCTCTGGCCTCCATTGTCGAGAAAAAAAAACAAAGAAAAAGAAATACAAAAAATAGTTGGGAGTTGTTGGAAATTGTGGGGGATTTTTTTAAGGTTTGCTTTAGGTTTTTTTTTTTAAGACTTGACAGAGTTTTAGAAATTAAATTAGGAATTGCTTGGGAATATGTATTGCGACTTCTGAAAAATTATTTTCTTTGTTATAAATTAGATTTAAGTAAGCAAAACTCGTTGAAAACATTTATATAGGATTTAAAATATAGCGTTTAATTATGTTAGCTTTAAAAATTAAATTAGAAATTGTTGGGAATAACTTTTACTACTAAAAAAATGCTTTTCTTTGTAGCAAGTAAAGTGCAAGTTAACTTAGGACCCTTGAGAACCATTCCTAGCTATCTCTTTATAATGTCGACAGTTTCTTATTATATTATTTCATCATCTGAAAACTTTAGTTAGTTAAGACATTGGCTTTACACAATAGTTTCCACACAGAACTTTAAATAAAAACCTCTGATTAAGGCTAGAAAATAAAAGTTAAAGCCTGGCATTGCCTAATAAAAGTAGAAAAGTAATAAATAAAGACAGGGAGATTGCGAATGGAATGCGAGTCTTTTATGGAGACGCATCCTATGCAAACTATATGTGTGTATATGGTGTGTTTGGTGTGTTTGGTGTGTCTTGTTGTGCTTGGCGCGCACTTTTTTAATTAAATTCACTTTCAAAAATACCGCTAATCATTCGAACAAAAGGCCAGCGAAGCGTACATTTGCATATTCGTTTGTCTCGAATGTATTTTTTTTTTGCGTTTTTGCGACTCTTTTTTTTTTTTTTCTTGAGTCAGCAGGGGGGCGTGGCATGTGAATACTTTGAATACACCACTGACTGGAACCACTGATCGATCTAGGCACTATGCATATTTATATATAAATATATGTAAAAGTGAAATCCGGGGAGAGATGAGATGCGAATTTTGGGCACCACCCGGGGTCGGGTTGGCAATCCGTTTGCTTGTCCCTCATCAATGGCCAACAAATTAGCCAACAAACACACACACACATATGTGTGCCAGCCTTTTGTACTTGTCCGATCTCTGAATCTCTAAATCCAACTTGGATTCCCCAAAACATGCACGTAAGTGTTGGCAAAAAAAAAAGGAAAAAATATATATATATATAAATAAAACGCTGTTGCGCCTTAATTAAGACCAGAGACCAGTGTAGAGAGCCTCGAGCCTCATCGGCCAATCGGGGTTACGCAAGGCACACACTTAATGCAACCAATTCGAAGCTGAATTAAATACACAAAAATACAGTAAGATACGGTGAAAAATACGAAATACAAATACAACAAAATACAAAGGCATTCAATGCAAAACAATATTTAAAAAAAACTACAAAAACATTTAAACACAGAAACGGCGTTGAAGTCAATAAGAAACATATGCGATGTATTTCTATGTTTTTTTATATTTAAATGTCCCTTAGACAATAGGGATCCTGTCTTTATCTTTGGTATATTACTGCTATCATCCTGGTATTATCCTGGTAAATTACCGGTTTATTCCTAGTTAATACTTAGTATATTCCTGATATATTTTTGGTAAGTTCCTCGTAACTTCCTGGTAATTCGTTGTATATTCCCGGTTATATATAATATATTCTCTGGAATATTCCTTGTATTTCCTGGTTAACATATATTCTGGTAAATTCCTTGTAATCCATGGTTTATCCTGGTAATTTATGGTTTTATGTCTGAAATATTACAGGAATCTTCTAGGTATAGTCCTGGTAAATTCCTGGTATTTCCTGGTAAATACTTTGTATATTTATTGTATACCCCTAATATATTTATGGTAAATTTCTGGTAATTCATGGTAAATTCCTGGTAAAAACTCCTGATTACCAGGAATTCTGGAATCCTACTAACTACAACCTTAATTACCAACTATTTTTTTTAAACTCTCCATCACTCTCCTTACAAGTTTTTCTCATTTAAAAATCAGGCTTAAAATAAAGTTTCCACTACAATTTCCTGTTAATTTAATCTCTGGTAAGGATTAATTTGTGGGGCGGGGCACCACTCTGTTCAAGGTCGCGGATCCTGTTTTTTTTATTGAAGACATCCTTATGCAACGATAATTCGATAAACGTCCCGACATTAATCTCCCTCCTCTTCCCCTTGAAGTTCACAGTTCACCGCTAATTATTATATACATATATGTATATATATATCTTGAAAAGTATATATCGAAGGTGCCAGTTTTTTAATGAGCGGAATGCCGCCATTAACCTGGCGCCCAGTCGCAGTCCAATAGCAACCTCTAGAGGTTGGAGGTACCGCTGCCGAGTTTTTGAGTCTGAGGCTTTTTCAAGTAACCGACAGACGACTGTGCCGCGAGTCACTTTTATGTTTTATGTATTGATTTTATTTGTGCACTACAAAAAACACATATATATTTATATATATAAATAGGGATTTTTAATTCTATCAAAGTAGTTTTCTTTTAATATTATCGAATATGTCGCAAAATTTAATTTTTAATATAATTATTACCTCAAAGTTACAGTAGTTACATTTTGTTAAAAACTGTAACTAGGGAATTCTAAATATTTTTTTTTATAAATTTTTATATATATAGATATTAAGGTTCTGTACCTAATAACATTTTTTATAGTTTAATATAATTACTTTTATTATTAATTAATAATAATAATTAATTTTATTGCATATCAATGATCTTGGGAATATACACTTGGGAATTATAAGTTTTTTTTTTTGGCAATTTCCTCTTATTTAAACAAATAAAACTAATATAGTTAATTATCATTAAAATCATAAAATTTACCAATTATTAAGACTTTCTTGTAGCTCTTTTATCGAAGTTCTTTAATTACTTTCCCCCCATTTGTCTCAGTGTATTGATTTAGCCATGCTTTTTGTTGCTGGCGGCGGTCTCTGTTGCCGCCGTTGCGGTTTTGTGTCCCATAATTATGTCAGCTGCAGTGGCACAATCATAAATTTTCGCCGTTTGTTGTTATTTTCCATGTATTCTGCGGGGTTGAATTATTTTGTGCAAAAAAAACAAAAAAAAAAACACAAAAAAACAAGGAAAAACATTTTTGTTTTTTATAATTTATTAGCCATTTTGCTGGCAAATCGGTAATTGTCTAGCATTCATCAACAAGACGGGAAAGTTCTTGGCTAGAAAAATATAAAAAAAAAAAACAATAAATTATGTAAGCTATAGTAATAAATATCTAAATCTTTTTTTACAGATCAAAAAACAAAAAAACAACTCCGACCACGAGACGCAATGCCCCCGAATTTTAACGAAAATCCAACGAAATTTTGCTAAAAAAAAGAAAACTCTAAACAAAATTAGGAATTCAACGAAAAACTTACCAACAAAACCGAGGAGAAGCCCAGGAGAAGTTCCCTGATTTTAGTAAAATCATAAAACCTGTAAACGACATTATGGCCATGTTGGAGGCACGGCCTTACAGGCCCTTCAAGTCCAGCGAGGAGTATCTGGAGGCCATGAAGGAGGATCTGGCCGAGTGGCTCAGCACCCTCTATCCGGAGCTGAGCATCAATGCCGAGAACTTTATGGATCGCCTGGACACGGGCGTGGCCCTTTGCAAGGTAGGCAAAACTCACTTTAAATGAGCGTAAAAAAATAAAAAAAAAATAAAAGGGGAAAGAAAGCCAGAAAAATTCACACTTTTAAGGCCAAAACGGAGTGCTAAAAGAGCTCCAAAGATTTCCATTTTTCCATTTCATATATACATATGTATATATTTTTTTTTTTTTATTTCTCTGACTAAAAGGCTTCTCTGGCACTCCAGGAAAAAGCAACAACCTGGAAACGAGGTCACCCAAGGGGGAGGAGAGAGGCAAGGGGCGGTTCATTGAGCCAAAAGCGCTCAGGTGGCTCAGGTTGCTTAACTGAAAAGCGTTTTGAGAACAAAGTTCAGGCAGAACATGCCATAAATGAGGCACTCGGCAAATGCAGCCAAGCTAATAAATGCAAATAAATGCAAGGGAAAATTTTTTCAATGCCTGGAAAGTAATTAGAAATTAGAATTGGGAATGGAAATTCTTAGGGAAAAATTAATTGAAGCTCTTAATAAAAAAGAGTTCGTTTGACAAAGAATATTAAGTTCAAAGAACAAAAGACAGTGACTTTTTGTACTCAAAACGAGGCTATATCCTTTTGGCAAGCTAAACATTTGCTGACCATTGTTTTCTTTAAATTATATTTATATATTATATAAAAAAATAAGGCAGACTTTTGAAATCACAAACCAATTCGCAGACAGAATGCTTGGTTTGGTTTTTGGTTTTGGTTTTGGTTTTTTGGTGGCACATGCCATAACCACAGCCCCTGCCACGGCCTCAGCCTCTGCCTGTGCCTCTGTTTTCTGCACCCAATCCTCACCTGGCTCCACATCTTTCTCCTCTGCCTCCTCTGCCACCTCCTCGTCCTCCTCCTCCTTCTCCTCCCTTGTGGCCCTCGCTGTGTTTTCTCTGTTTTTCTTTGGTTTTTTCCTTGGTTTTCTTGGCGCTGAGTGGCGCCAGTAGCACCCGACATCGTCACGCTGGAGGCCAATAGCAAGACCTCAACCCGTAGACAATTTGTCTTGACTTGTTGTTGTTGTTGCTTGGCCCGATGTAGCAGTTTGTGGGGACTCGTATCGGCCACAAGATCGGATCCGTATGCGCCTTCCCTGCCTTGTCTTGCCCTCAAAAAAAAAAAAAAAGAAAAGAAAAAAGAAAAAAAAGAGATCTCCTGCTGCGAGCTGAGGAGTTGGTAAGGAGTTCTATGTTGTCAGTCGGAGTGTGTGTGTATTTTGGCCAAAAGAATCTAGGGTTTTGAAATTATTCACAGCTTAACCCTTTGCAAGCCTAGGTTTTTGTGATTTAAAAAAAAAAAAAAGAGGGACTATGAGTTATTTTAATTAATTAAAATTGAAATAGATATGGTAGTTGATTTTAAAATAATTGTATGTATTTATTGTATATATTTAATTGTAATCAGAAGATTGCAAAACACTGGGGGAGTCATTTTCAACACTTTTATTTATGCTTATATATTAATTTAATAAAAAACTAACACAGTACATCTCTCAGAATTAAAATAAATGCTATTTTGGCTTAGTTATAAACGATTTCCAACTTAAATTCATAATTTAATCGTAACTTGTTTTGTTTTCTATTTATTTTACATTTTTAAATATTATTTTAAAGTAAATAATTCAATTTTCTACATTGTTAACTTAGTTTATGAAGTTGTTTTCTTTTTGTTTACATCTATATTTTGTTTTTGTAAGAGAAAATATTTGACTTTTCAACACTATAAGTTAGTATCCTGTTAACAACCCTGTTTGTGGCAAAAATACAACCCTGTTTTGTGGCAATAAACTTTTCAACAGTGTTGGTAAATGCGTAAATCGTTATCGAAATTCAAATTTGCATACCATTTCAATAAATTTGCTTATTAATATATTATAAAAGAATAAATATTACAAAAAGAAATATAAATTATAATTTCTTATGTTTAATTTTTATTCTTATAATTTGTTTTATACTATATTTTCACTTGAATTATTTTTTATAAAAAGAAAATGCATAATTTAAGTTAAATATTTATTTAAATATATTAGGTAATAATAATTCTCACAGAAATAAATTATGAGTTATACTTTATGATATGTAGTATTTATTATTATAATTTATAATATGCATTATTAATTATTATAATTTATAATATGCATTATTTTTAATTATTATAATTTATAATATGTATTATTTATTATAATAATTTATTATGTATATTTATTAACTATTTATAATATTTATTAATTACCTAGGTTAATGTAAGACGTTTCCCCCTTCACCCCACTGTGACCCCACACAGCGACTCCACCTGCACAGTGGCCACACTGGCAACACTCCCCTCCCGATCCCTACCCCATCCCCTGCCATCCTGTCCAGTGCTCCCTTGGCGAGTGCTCGATATGGTGATGGATATGCCGCTTTGATCTTCTGTCGTCTGACGCTGTCTCGAAATAAATGAAAATGACTCACGGGACGCGACCACAGAAATCTGAAAGGAGGTAGAGTTGCTTTTCTGCCGGAAATGTCATAAGCATAAATATAATTTTTGATAATTGTGTGTGTCGCGAAGCGTTAATGGAACTTTAATTGAAACTCCCCGAAAAAACAACAACAGCAAAAAGTCTAAATAAGACAGCTGGAAGCAGTTCCCTTCTGGGGTGAGCTGCAGTGCTGCTCCGTTGTTGTTGTTGTTGTTGATGTCTTCATCGCCGTTCCTACGAAACGACGACGGTCGTAATTACCACTTTGATGGCCACTTTCAGGGGGGCCAATTAGCCAAACAGGCAGGCAGGAGTGGGGGCGAAGGAGAGCGGCTGGGAGATCGTTAGCCGTCGTCTTGGCAGATCATTAGCGAATTGTCTTAACGATCTGTACAGGCCAATTGCTTGCCAATTTATCTAGTTAATTATACGGATTTTTCTATAGTTAGAACTCTATCTATCGCACACAGAGTGCATCGAATTTTTATGTATTTCGCATTTTATTCAGTGTTGCAACTTTGTTGCCGAGTGTTTTCCGCCTTATGCCACTTGCTCCGGCTAATTGAATTTGATAAACTCAAAAAATATAACAACAACAAAAAATACAAAATAAGCTTCGACCGACCAGGGAAGGCTTTTAATTGACCAACCAATTATAGCCATAGATAAGCCAAAACGGGGCTAGATATGCCTTACTTCCGTAGATATCTGGGATTTTTGGAATGATGGAGGGTATGGGAAAATGTATGTCAACTTTAGAAAACTTTTAGGAACAATTTAAAACGACATAATATAATAAAAGCTATGTATATCAAGATAAACAATCAAATCATGGTTGAAAATATAGTACATTTTAATATATCGGCTTGTTAACTATCGAAAATATTGCATTATGTCTACTAAAATAATATGAATAAATTAAATATCACAAACAAAATGTATTTATTTAAAAAATATCAATATTAATTACATAATGAATATGAATTTTCATATAGTTTATAAATGTTGTGTTCTTTAAAACAATTATATTAATTATGTATTTTTTGTTTGTTAATATATTTTTATGTATGTATATATTTAAATAATATTTTTTTTTATCACCCTGTTTTCTTTAATTTATAATTTTAACGTAATTTTTTTTTTATAAAAAACGTCTTTATTTTTAAAATACATTTTTACCGAAGTTGCCATGTCTTGTCCCAAAAATCCCTAAGCTTAGCGCTGCCACCTTGCACGCTCGCCAAGTGGTCAGTTCCGTTTTTGCTTATTTTGTTAAGTTGGCATCCCCAGAAAGTGTCAAAAGCCCTTTCAAACAAAATAAAAAATGAAAAAATCTAACCAAAACGAGGTGTGAAAAATTTTTGGCTGCTACAAAAACCAAAGAAAACCGAAATAACCGAAGAAAACTTTTGGAAAGCCTCTAAGCAACTAGGATAACCGCTAAGCAGCAAGGAAAACCGCAAGAAGAACACCTGCTGATAAACGCGAAAGAAAATCAACAACAATGAAAACATCTACGATGTCCGCACGTGCCGGCAAGTCATCTTCGCCGCCTGCAAGTAAGTTTACATCGTCGCGCGAGTCGGCCACTCGTCATTCCCGGCAACCGACTGATGCCGCCCAGTCGCGTACCCGCAAGCGGAAGGCACACAGGCAGCGCCGCTGGGCGCGCGAGCGCAGTGCCACCAACGAGGGGAGCAGCTCCTCCTCCGACGAGTCCAGCTCGGAGGAATCCAGCGCTCCGCTGATGTCTGACGATGATGGTGGTGCCAGCACCACCACTGGGAAGGGTAAAATGGCCACAAACAAAGCTAAGGCCTCGTCATCTCCAGCTGCATCGCCATTGAAATCGAATTCGTCTTTCAATTCGAATTACCGTTCATCGTTCCGTTCTTCTTCACGTACAGCTTCACGTTCATCCTATCGCTCAAACTCTCGTTCATCAACTCGCTCGCCAACTCGCTCAAACTCTCGTTCATCATCTCGCTCAACTCGCTCACCATCACGCTCAACTCGCTCATCATCTCGCTCACCATCTCGCTCAAACTCCCGTTCATCATCTCGCTCGCCATCTCGCTCCAAGTCCCGTTCATCCTCCCGTTCAAACTCACGCTCTTGTTCGCCAGCCGAGTCATCCGGCCGTTCTTCCACTCGCTTCTCGCCCTCACCCGGATCGGAATCCACTGCCCCATCTCGTCGCTGGGCTCTCAACTTCCCGTCCAGGACTTGGACACAAAGTTGTCGGAGTCCCGATCGTCGTGAGTATCGCAGCCGCAGTCCTCTGCGCAGTGTGGCAGTCATCAAGTCGAGAAGGAGCGGCCGGAGCCGCAGTCGCAGCGTCAGGAGGAGCCGCAGTCGCAGCGCGAGGAGGAGCCGCAGTCGCAGCGTAAGGAGGAGCCGTTGCCCAGTCGATGAGATGAGTTCTCCGGACGTCCATAGCCGCGGTCGTCGCGGTTACTCCATGCGGAGGACTCGTAGCCGCACACCCGTGGCACCGCCACGCTTCTATCCCGTCAATGACAATAATGACAACGACTCCAGCTCCCCACGCTGCCGTTCCCGTTCCGGCATTCGCGTAAGCGTTCGCTTCTCCACCACCACCACCGCCACCACCACCAACCGCAGCACCCAGGCACTGGACTCATCGAAGGCAGTGGAACTGTACCGTCAACGCCATCATATAACGGTGGCCAGCCTGGATACGCGCCCGATGCCGGCGCCAGTGACCGGTTTCCGTGACGTCGGCCTGCCGGAGTTCAGCCGCCGCCAGATGGAGCAACGCGGCTATGCTGAATTCTCGCCCGTCCAGGCCCAGGTGTGGCCCCTGGCCGTTGCCGGCCGCAATGTGGTGATGATCTCCAGTCCGGGCACCGGCCAGACCCTGGCCTTTGTGCTGCCCGCCATCCGTTACATATTTCGCAGCCGCTTGCCGGGATCGATGGGTGGACCCTCGGTCCTGTTGCTGGTCGCCTCGCGCGATGCTGCCATCCAGTTGCATCAGACAGCGGATGCCTTTGCCTTTCCCGGGATGCGTAGCATCTGCATTGCCGGCTCCGCGCACCGCCAGGCGTCGGTTATGGACTCCCTGCACCTGGGCTGTGACTTGATGGTGTCCACACCCAGCCGCATTCTGCACATTTTGAAGAAGAACAGCGACGAGGATGACGGTGAGCCGCCACTGGTGGATTTGCATCGTTGCCTGTATGTGGTGATCGATGGCATCGACCGGATGCTGGAGGTTGGCCTCGAGGGTCAGATGGTGCGCATTATCCAGCACCTGCGTCCCGATACCCAGCTGCTGGCCAGCTCCTTTGCCTGGTCCCGTGGCGTTCAGCGCATCGCCCGTCGCTATATGGGCGACTATACCATGGTCCGTGTCGGCGAGATGGCCAGCATCGATTTGGTGTCCGCCACACGGCTCGCCGCCTCCATCCGGCAGCGTGTGCGGGTCGTCGAGGAGTGCGCCAAGCTGGAGTGCCTGAAGGAGGAGCTGACCACGATCTACGATGCCAGCGATAGTCCCGGCAAGATCTTGGTCTTTGTCCAGCGTCGCTGCAGTGTCGACCAGCTGGTGACCTTCGTGCGGGTCTTTGTCCACTGCAACGGCATCCACAGTGGTCGCACCGCCCTCGACCGCGACGAGTCGATGCGCCAGTTCCGGCAGGACACCTGCAACATCCTGATCACCACCGATTTGCTGTCCTGCGGCATGGACCTGCCCGGCATACGCTTCGTGATCAACTATGATTTTCCCGAGTCCCTTGAGGGATATGTACGCCGCATGGCCAAGCTGGCCACCATTTGCACCAAGGACTGTGAGGCCATTAGCTTCTTTACCCGCGACGATGAGCGGCTGGCTCACTCCCTGGCCCATCATCTGCTGAAGACGGCTCAGTCGATCGATCAGGGTTTGCTGGACATGGTCAGGGCCGAGGAGGCCAGGGGGTCACGAGGACGCTCGGGAAGATCGCGACGTGATTACGGCGAAGGACTGGAACTGGAACTGGGAGATGAGGCCGTCGAGGAGGCCAGGGCCAGGCGCAAGCGTATGCGCAATCGTCGTCGCGCCCAGCTGCGTCGTCTCAATCGTCTGCGCAAGAACAATCGCTAAAAAGGGGAAGTCCCGCCGCTTCGAAGGAGTCTCAGTCAAGCCGCTTCAGATCCTTCGAAGGAGCCCCAATTGCACTGGGATTGCCTTTGCTGAAATACAACAAACAACACTGTCTTATCATCGGAACCAGGGCCAAGAGGACAACGAAACCAAGTCCAAGGAGAACTTTCCAGGACAAACAGGACAACGAAAGCAAGCCCAAGGAGATATTTCCTCCATCTATTAGCCCAATAAAGGTTCATCAATTACACACAAAACTGGGGGGAAAAGTTGGGGTTATGGGGGTGTTGTGTGGGCGGTTCAGGGAAATGGGTCTCCCCACTGGGACTTGTAGAGAATATCAATAGGTTATATTAAGTGATATTTTAAGGTTGCTAAACATAGGCTATAATTTTATAATCCTAAACGAATTTAATAGATAAAAAATAAGATTTCTATTGATAAGATTTTTTTAAGTCTATGATATCCTTGCAGAGTATTATAATTTTAGTATTAGGATATTAATTAATTTTGGTCAAAAGTTTGCAACGCTGTGAAGATTCATCTCTGAAACCTATAAAGTATATATATTCGGTCCGTTCGCTTATTAGTCCTTCTGTCCGTTCACTTTTCCGTCTGTCCGTCTGTCTGTCCGTTTGTCCGTCCGCTGACATGGAAAATTTTGAGGAAAAAAATTATAAGTAAGCAAGTTTTCAACATATTTTTATATAATTTTAGAAATGTATTATTTTAGAATAACGGTTTTAATCTTATCAAAATCGGTCTCCTATATCATATATCTGTCAATCCTTTTTTCCTTTCTTGTTTTGTTTATATATAAATTTTCAAAAGATAATTCCCCATTTATAAGATATTACAAATAATTTGTTATAAATCCAACAGCTAAACCGATAATAGTTTAATATTGAGCCAAGACAAACTCCAAAAACCTAGTTAAATAATAACTTAGTACTATTTATTATATATTCCTAACCTTAGGGAAAATAATACTTGCATAAACTAACCAGAAATACCCCAGAAATCCCATTAAATTAATCCAAGACAAACCCCCAAGAAAATGTCGCCTGCCCATTGTACAATTCGTATGACATATATGGGTCACACTGGTCAGTGGTTGGTATTATCTATGCTATATATATATATATTCCACGTTCCACGTTCCCAATCACCGGGAGTTATTTAGTTGTTTGCGCCAAAAGCAAATGGAAATGAATCAAAATTCATTAGAGCTGAATTTATTGTGTTGACCATTTGATTTCCAGTTTCAGTTTCATTTTCAGTCGGATATATATGCACATATATATCGCAATGCTATATCACCGCCCGATATCTGTCCGCGTGGCCAACACAGGTGGCTTGGCTTTGGCCTGCAGCTGAGTTTTTGTCCACCAAAACAAAAACAAGAAAAAAAAACTTAAATAAAATAAAGAAATAAAGCAGGGGAAAAAAAATTAAAGGGGGGCGGTCGGTCCGTGTCTAATCCGATTTTGACTTTATTAACGGTGCAATTTGTACCGACAACTGGCAGGCGGGGAGCGAAGCCAACTGGCAGCCAAAAACTCCCAACTTTTAACTCCCAACTCTTGACTCCCAAAAAACTGCAAACTCCAGATCTTACACAGAACGTAAAAATCGGTAATTATCCTTTGAAAACTCTAAATTTCGATTACTTATATTTTATGTTGAAATTTTAGAAGATTTTATATCTTGTGTTGACTTTGCCAGCTTATACTAGGGATGCAGATCGAAAGGAAGAATCCAATAGGATATATAGACAAATATATTTTAAAATAAATATATTAAAAAAGTTAAAAATATTTCTAACTTTAAGAAATTTAATTTTTGCAAATAGAAAATTTCATAAACTTTGATATATTGATTGATATATCAAAAATTTCATATAATAATATTTATGCATCGAAAATATTGGCAGCTTTGGTTTATTGAAATTAAAAAAAAAAATTCTAAGTATTGTTTTAATGTTTAAATATTAATATCATAAAAAAATTCTAAATATCATAACCAAATTCTATTAATTTTATTTCGCTCTTTTTTATCTATTTTAACAAACGCAATATTGATTTATCCCAACGTTAAACTATCGATTTATGTATCGACTTTGACCTCATATTTATCGATATTTTCTGCCATTTAACTATAATTCTCAAGTCGTAAGGCGTTCAGCAATAGGAAATTTCTGGCTCTATTCTTAAATTGGCTTTTCAAAATAATCAACTATTTAAAATTAAACCCTTTGCTTTTTTTCAAAATACAATTGTACATTCTTTTTTTAAAATTAAGATTTTTTTCAAAATTTATTATGCAAGCAGATTTAAATTAATAAACCAATTGCCATAAATTAAGATTGTTATCAAAATTCAGGATCATTTCTTTGGGTGTAACAACTACCGCCGACTTCGAGCCCCAAAGCGATTATTATTTATGGCTGCGAGTGTTGGCCCCACACTCTCTGCCCCACCGACCCCACAGCACCACCCGCCACCCCTTCCGCACAAATTGTATGCTAATCGCTTGGACCCCAAAGACATTGGCAGCTGTCCCAAGTGGAGCTGGACATGGTCTGGGGACCTGGGACCTGGAACTCTCGATTGTTTCGGCGAGTGTGCCTGATTTATGGAGTGTCGCTGACTAATTTGAGCTCCTTGGGGTGTGTGTGAGTCTGAGCTGGAGCTACGTTTTCCGGACGACAACTGAAAATAGTAATAATGACCATTCTAGGGATGGCAGAAAGCGTGACAAGCGGCGTTCACGATCAGCAGCGATCGATACAGAGAGGGAGCACTATTTCCTTGCTATATTTAGAATTGAAAAAGGTCAGCGATTACGGGGGTGGCTTACTCCCCCCTTTCAAAAATAAAGTAAAAAACGTATGCCCAAAACAGGGAATCGATAAAACAATCGATCGTTTTGAGGGAGAGTGAGTCATCGAAGCAATTGTAACAATTGCACTGTAAAGAAAAATGAAATGGAAAGGAAAAGAGTTCAATTAAATATTAAACAGGATGTACATTGATAATATTGATCGATTTCTAGCCAATCAATATAGATATCGATCGATTATCGGTAAAGCCATTAAGTAGACCTTGTTATTTATTTATTACTTATTTATTTTTATACATTTTTGTAACTCTTTCTTTTAAATAAATTTCTTAAGAGAATCAAATAGTGGCAAGGGCACACTAAGCTTACACAGCTCTAAACCTGGTCACACTAAGCATACAATTAGAAATTAAATCCGATAGGTGGTAAGGCAATGCCACCAGATTTTTTGCAATCCAAACTCCATCTCAGGTGGTTCCCACGCACGGGATGCGTGGTGAGTGATGGCAAACTGTCAACTTCTGTCAGGGCCGACAAAATAAACATTAAAAAAAATATATATAAAAAAAAAACTACAAATAAAAAATTAAAAAAAAAGTAAAAATAAGAAACCTTAAAAACAAAAACCAAGCGAACCAAACAAACTCTATTTTTTGTTTTTTTTTCTTTGTGAATTGAAAAGCCAAATAAGAAAACAGCGGCTGTGGCGTGGGTTGTCGTGTCAGCGACGTCCAAGTCGGGCCGCGATCTCGCCGTCACGTTTGCTTAATAAAATTAATATTTACATATGTTCCGTATTTACACACACACACACAAGCTAGTTTTGCTTTTCTTTTTGTTGGCCAAAAGTGGACAAATAGCCAAATAGACCCGGGCATGGCCAGGCAATTTGCACGATCCGGAGATTCGCTGAGGTGATCCCAGTCAGCGCCATCCAACACGCATCATAATTCGTCCGTGATGATCTCGTAAGGGGATTTCGTGATCCGTGATCCGTGATCCGTGATCCACGGAAACTGACTCACTGGCCATGGCGATAAGGAATCGCTGCCAAAACGGAAATTATATTGGGGATTAGTAAAGATTTTGTTTGTATTTCCGGCAGATCAATTAGATCTCCAAAAATGGTCATTGATATAGTTCTAAAATAATATTTAAGCTTATTTCTAAGAGCTCTCTTAAGGTTAGTTTTTTTAGGGTTTAAAAATCTGTAAAATCAAGACCGAAAAGTATACTAGGAAATATTTGAATGACTCCACAAGCTGATATTTCTACCCTTCCTTTTTGATATCCTTGGTTATGATAAGGTTCTAGGTTTTAAAATAAATCTTGTAGTCTCAAGTTAATTATTAGGGGAAAAAATATATATCGATTAAAAAAATATATATATCGTTATGTAAATCGATAACTTGACGTTGCGCTTGAAGTCGATGTTCTGCGATATGCCTTATTTTTGGATACTTAAAAAATCGATATTTCAAAGATTATCAAATAATATTAGTTAATGGTATTGGTAATAATCCACTGGCCGAAAAAAAAACACAGAAATTCGTAATGCTTTTCTCGTGTTTCATGGTTTTTTGTTTTTTTTTTTTTCTTTTCTTGTTTGTTTTTTTTCTTTGTGTTTTTTTTTTTGTCTTCTAATGTTTTTGGCAATTGGAAACAGGAAACACACCAAATCGGACAAATTGGACAAGCGCGACAAACAGAGATCTCGACATTTTGGTGGCTTGTTCTGAGTCGGACTTAATGTATCTCTGTATCTCCGGCTGTATCTGTATCTGTATCTTTGGATACTTGTACTCGCGGCTAGCTCTCACTTTAGATCGGACTCTAATTTGGCCAGAGTCTAAATTCAAGTTTATAACTAAATATGCTCAAAGTAAGCAAAGGTATATAGCTCTCTGGCTAACCTCGATTGCTGCCGCTGCTGTTGCTGCGTTGCGTTTGCCACATTTTTTAACAACTTCACCCACATTCAAAATTCGTTTTGGCTTTGGCCAACAAACCAGTTCGGTTTGTTTGTTGTGTTGTTTTTTTTTTTTTTCTCAGTTTCTTGGGCTTTTTGCCATCGAATTCTGCCACTTTTGGCTATATCCAAAATGCCCATCTAGCCGGGTTTTCGTTGTTTTCTTTTGGTTTCCCTTTTGTCCCGCCCTTTTATTTTCTTTCTCTCTCTCTTGGGAATCCACTGGGAAATAAATAAATAAATACAAATGTGTAGCAACCTGACCTTATAGAGAACCTGGGAGTTAAGACCAAAAATTAGCTCGATTATTATCATTATGAAGCGGGGCCATTTAAGGAAGTACGTCTATTAAATGTTAAAGGTATTTAGCCAAATTAATGATGGTTTTATGTGGGCAATTAACGAGAAGATGTGCAAAAAGGTAACATTAGTAAAAAATACAGCTAATTACAGTAATCAAATTAGTAATTTACATAAAATATCCATCATTTTGGATTTAATTTTGATATTGAAAAGGTTTCTATATATATATAAAGTTGTATTAATCTTTGTCTTATTTTAAATAGTTTTCAAAATCATTTCAATTATTTTTCTCATCAACGAAAAATTCAGCAATTTCTTTTCTGTAATTAAAACTAATGGCAGAAATATGTTTTTGTTTAGATTTTTTTTTTTGTTTGGTATTGTTTATTGTCTTGTGAGTAGTCACCGGGGGAAAATAGTTTTCATGTGAAATCACACTTGATTGTTTTCAACATATGGTTTTCAAAAATAAAACAAAACAATAACGCCAGCAGCTCCTTACTGGGTTAATTGGGTTGGGAGAGCTACTTACTCGGATTACACTCACCAGACGTAGACCCAGCCCCACACTTGTTGCTCATTCCCAATGTTATTCGGTTACAAATTTCTAATTGGATTCCAGCCAAGCGGAAATCTTTTTAATTTTCTGCTATAACTTTGTGATATCGGGAATAAGTTATCGTAATGAAAATATTGTTACCGAAACCCAGGCTTTATTTTTAATATTTATCTGAAAAATGTTTACTTAAAAGTCGGAATTAATATTTATTATATCTGGATAGTTAACATACTTTTAAGCGATGTAATCGAGCTTTCGTTATCGAAAACAACTCGATATTTTGCATTCGGTAATTGTTATTTTAGTATTTGAAAAAAATATATTTGCTATGATTATATCTTATTAATAATACGTATTTAAAGTCATGTTTTATTAATTTCATTCCAACTTTAGTTTTATTTTCTTTTATCGATAAATTCATATCCTGCTTACTGGTTTTTTCTTTTTTAATGTTTGGATCGATTTAATATATATATGTTTTCCGTTTATAATTTAAATATAATTTAAAGTTGTAAATTTATTTTTATTTGATTTGTTATGACCTTCCCAATGATGTCATCGATATTTTCATAGCTTTGGCTATCGAAATCTTTGCTTTTTTCCTCCTTCTGATTATTTGTGGATTTAAAAATAGATTACAAATACAGTTCGAAGAACCTGTCATCGATAATCGCATTTGAAGTGATCTCATCGATTCTCTGTTCTATCGCTGCTATTCCTATCGAAATCTCCAGGGTCGCTGCCGTGAAGTTTTCCCACACACAGCAACAATGAGAGCGAGAAAGAGAGAAATAAACTCTAGACCAAAGCGGAGACGGCGATCAAGAACGCCTTCTATGGGCATTATGGAAATACCGTTACCGCGAGATCAAAAGACCTCCGAGAGCAGGTGAACTTCGCTGTAGATCGATCATTGCCGCCACCGACGCCGCTTCGCTTTGTGCAGAAATCATTTGCAAGCGAAGCGAAGCGATCGATCTATCATTGCCAAAGCAATATATATATATATGTACATATCCCTAGTATTAATATGGCATTATATATATGGTAGGAAGTCATCGCCATGGGAGAACCTTGAACCCAAAGAGACAAGCCCAAACTCCGCTGAGATACAAAGATAAAGAGATACAAAAGCCGCCGAAGAAATATGATTTTTCGATTGTGAATGGGCCGCGGACAGTTTTGTGATTGAGCTTGGGGAGCTCCCCGCCTCCTCCTCGCACGTTTTGCGGGGCCAATCAATCGCTGACTGGCAGTCAGTCAGTCCAGACAGTTGGTGGCAAAAAATAACAGCAAAAAATAAACAGTTGAAACGGCGGCCAAATCCGCTTAGCAAAACTCCAAAAGGAATCACAGATGCCTGAGTAATTTCCAATGTAAATAGCACAGTGATAATTCCCATAGGAACATTAATTTTGTCTTAAATAATTTATTTATTACATTAATGAATAAGAATAATTTTAATTGGGAATTATAGGAAACTTGGGAATTTTTTAAATACTTCTTTTGTATGTTTAAGCCTCAAACAACATTTGAAAACTAACTGGAAAACTAAAATATTTTTTTTAAAGAATTTCTAAAACAAAGCATGGATGACTTGCATTTAATTTTAAGTTTAACTTTTTTATTTTGGTAGGAAAGAACGTTTCCAAAAGTATGACATAATATTATTCAACATATTTCCAGAGGACTTGTAAGCTATTGACTACCTTAAAACGATTTTAAAATCCTTTCGATTTTAGGAAATAGAAAGCTTTATCGAAGTTTCCGGTTTGAAATCGATAAAAATAGACGATTTTCCACCATTTTTATTACTCAACAAATTTATGCAAAATCTGAGAACTAGAATTGCTATAGCCTTGCAACAGTTGTAAAAAGGATAATACAACTCCAGCGATTTCCATAAAAAGGAAACTGAATAAGAATTTAAGTTATCGATTTGAAATTGATTAAAATCGATAGCTTATACCCTTTAATTTACTCTGCTGTTGCATTTGCAATAATTTTAATAGTCCCTTTTACAACTTCCAATCGATTCGATTGATGTTTTTTGTGTTCCACTGTATTATTTACTTATTTTTGATTCGTTTTTTGCGTTTGCTTTTGTGGTTCGTGTTTTTTTTTTCCTCCTTTTCTCCCCAATTTTTTTTCGAGTTTGTTTTTTTGTGCAATGTCATTTTATTTATTATTTGGCTGCTGCTGTTATTTCTGTGTGCGCTTTAATTTTGTTTTATTTAATTTTTGCCTTTTTGCGGAAGCAAAAAAATGCGCTGCGCTGCTCTGCGCTGACGTTAACGTTGACGCCGCCCGCGCTTACGTCGCCAGCCACCGCTGTTACGGTATAATGCGACAGCGTTTCTTTTCTGTTGTTGCAATTGCTGATTTTTTGTTGTCTTTTTCTGCAAGTGCTTTCAGTTTGTCATGTAATGTTATTAACGCCATATTGACACACATTTTGTGAACAGGCAGAAAGCGCCAAAAGAAAAGAGCAAAAATCTAAGCTAATTACGTGACAGCTAACGTAACTGGAAAGCCTGCGGTGTACCTGTAACGCATGCACGCACATACACACACTCACTCCCACACAAGTTCTCTCTTACGCCATTCTGCAGTTTCTTCTTGTTATTCTTCCACCTTTATACACGTGTGTTAGTACGTGTGTGTGGATATCGCATCATCGTCACGTATTTGCAATATGAAGGAAGTGGGAGGCGTGGCCAGATTGAGTGAGAGGGGGCGGTCACAGGTCGACCCACTTTCCATCTCTCTCTGGGCCTAGCTTTATTCACTTAAGAAGAAGACAGGGAAGTGTGAGAGCCAAGTAGAAGAGGGCGAGAAGAGGAAGAGAACGCGAAGCTAAAGTCATGTTAATTGCGGTTCGACACTTGACTCTGAAGATGCGGATGCGGATGTCGAGGCACTAGGCTAGAAAAAGAAAAGAAAAGCAAAAGAATGAAGAAGAAGGAAACGATGCCAACTAAATTAAAGCTTCACTTGTTTATTGAAAAAGGATTTGAAAGGACCTGGTGCACCTTAAATTTGAATGCATCTTTATTTATGTTTATCGATTTATCGATGGAGACTGCACTTGCACTTGCTACCACAGCCACAACAAGTGGCACGTGCCACGCGCTGTTGATGCAAGAAAGCTTTTTTTTTGTCGTTTTTTATGTCATAATAACCATTTCCACGCCATCTCTTTCCCACCCACACCACGCGCCAATCCGGCAACTGTCGAATTTCGAAAGTGAAAATGTGATGCTGCCGACCATCAAATATTCATGATGCTCTCTCTCGCTCTTCCTCCCTCTCTCCCTCTCTCTTGCACTGACTGTGTCGCGCGCCTGCACTCTGCATGCATTATTCAGATTCAGATTCCACAGAAGAAGAAGAAGCAAAACAAACAAAAACAACACACGCACGTTACATACAGTAACAATAAAGAAAATAGAAGCAAAGAAATTAATATAATAATAGATGTTTGAAATTAATTAAGTTAATGATTTTACTAGAAGTTACAAATTTTACAATAAATAAATTGTAAAAGTTGAATTTTAAACAGCTAATGCTAATAGTTTGACCATGGCTGTACGAGCTTCAGTTCTAAGCGCAGCCTCGACTGCTGCTTGCGGCCAAAGTGAAACCAAGGCCCAAAGTGAGCTTCAACTTCGTGGGCAGCACAGCTGAGAGGAGGGAGTTAGGAGGAAGGAGAGGAGTATAAAGTAAGAAAGAGGAAGCAACAGAGGGAGCGGGAGATGCATTTAACGCCTCTGGGTAGCCGAAATGGGTTGTTGTGGGCGTTGCAGCTTACCTTGCGAGTGGCGGCGGCATGATAACAGCACCACAAAAAGAGGAAGAGAGGAGGAGGCAGAAGACGCAGAAGAAGTTGAAGGAAAGTGGCCAGGTAAGGCAAAACGAAGTCGTAATGCTCTTATTTAATAGGTAAAACGTAACTTTTAATATATTAGTTTAGCGCAAAAAGTCTTTAAAAAGATATAAAAAATTTAAATTTATATTTTGGCAAATGGGTTTATAACAAACCTCACATTTGCCGTATACTTAAATAATTTCCTCCCAGTCTCCACTGAAATTTCCTCTCCAGAGGTTTCTTTCTGTGAAGTTATGCACTTGTAGGGACCGAATTTAGACCGAAAGAGCTTTTAAAAACTTTTAATTTCTAACTTGAAGTTGAGAAATACAAGAATTTAAAGCACATTTTGGACGTGCATATCCGAAATATTCACAAAACACTTCTGTGGAGAGTTCCCTCTGTGAAGATCTCCATTAGAAGAGAGGTATTTTTTCCGATCTTGATCTCCCAATCCGTATCCCCAGCGCTCCGTTGACTCCCTGTGCGTTCCACCCTTGGGATGAAAAAACGTCAGCGGAGCGTCATCGTCATCGGTGCAGCATGGCGGGTTGCCCTTATTTGGGGTTAGGGTATTATGGCGAGGTGAAACAATAAACACCAAATAAAGCATTTGTCAGATATCCATAAACGAATGTGTGGATGTGTGCGCTGTGCCTGCGTGTGGTTGTGGAAGAAGCTGAAATAATAATATTGTTTAAATATTAAATTATTACAACAAAGTGTGCATAAATGAATATGGAATGATGCAAATGCAAATGGAAATGGGAATGAAAATGGAAATGGGAATGCATGACACGTCGAGACACGATTGAAGGGGCTTTTAGCTGATGTTACTTGCGTCTTTCGTCTTGATTCAGATTCGTATACGGGTTCGGGTTGGGTTTTCTGGGTCTGGAGATCTCAAATTGCTGATGACATAACCGCAGGCATTAAAAATGTGTCAATTACAGCAGTAAAGCCTTTAAAACTTGACGGGAAATGAAATCCCTTTTGTTAGATAGATAACCCCATTATCCATCTGTCCCAAAAATGTTCACCACTGAGACTATCAAAAATAAAAGTATTGTCGCGACGTTGATCGTTCAACGCCCATTGCGCAGGTTGTGGCTGGCAAATCTCGGGGAGAATTGGCAGGAAGGGGACTAGCCCCAGAAAAAATGCCGTGCTAAATTCCTTAGGCGCTTAAAAATAAAACGTTTTCTAGTTTTTTGTATTTTTGGCGGCACTTTCTGAAAATAAAATAAAAATACTTACCGCCGCCGTGCTCATTGGGGAATTTGTAGTGCCCTCCGGCTCATCTGCCTCATCCTGCTGCTCCACATGCTAATCGCTCTTACTTCTCTCTCTCTTGCAGCACGCCAACTATGTGCGCCAGGCGGCCGAGGATTATCTGGCACGGCGACAGGCGCGCAACAAATCGATGACCCGCTCGATGACCTCGGGCTTAGCCGGGCCGATCCTTGCCCTGGGCAACGTCCATTACCTTCCGGCCGCCAAGAGTGGCACCTTCTTTTCCCGCGACAATGTGTCCAACTTTATAACCTGGTGCAGGTGAGTTCAAATATAACTAGAGAGAGATTACAATGGATCAGGGATCACTTCACCTTTAAAGATCTGTTAAAGATCAATTTAAGAAGTTGAAAAATTGTTAAAGTTTATACTTATCTACTTTCTTTGTACTTCCTTTGTGGTTTTTAGTACTTTCTAAGTACTTTCTTAGTACTCCTTTAGTACTTTCTTAGTACTTCTTTAGTACTTTCTTAGTACTCCTTTAGTACTTTTTCAGTACTTCCTTAGTACTTCCCTATCTCTTCCTAAATACTCCCTTCATATTTCCGTAGTAATTCCTTACAACTTCTTTCGTACTTCCTTAGTACTTACTTAGAACTTCTTTAGTACTTTCTCAGTACTTACTTCTTTAGTAATTTCTTAGATATTTGGTACTTCCTTATTTTTTTTAGTACTTTGGTACTTCTTTTGTACTTCCTTAAGGAAGTACTACCTTAATGCTTTTTTAAACTTATTTAGTACTTCCGTAGATCTTCTTTAGCACTTTCCTACTTCCCTTTATAAATTTCTACTGAATAGCGTTCTTGCTCACCTCCTTTCTTAGTTATTTACTAATTTACTACGCCCCTCTTAATACCCACCAGAAAAAGCCTAAAGATCATTGAGTGTCTACTATTCGAAACGGATGATCTGATCATGCGAAAAAACGAAAAGCATGTGATCCTCTGCCTTCTGGAGGTGGCCCGTCGTGGCGCCAAATTTGGTAAGTCTTCTGCGGAATCCCCTTTCTGTTGCTTCGGGTAAATCATTGACTCCCCTACAGGAATGCTGGCACCCATGCTGGTGCAAATGGAGCGACAAATCGATCGGGAGATCGCCGCCGACATCAAGGCCAATGGGGCCAATTCCTCAGAGAACGGAACTCAAACGGAAGCCATAAACTCTGGAAATAGCATGGCCACAACGACAACGACAATAACCACCACCACGACGGTGGGCTCAGAGACGGATCTTTACGATGACAGTGATGACTCGGAGAACGAGGATGATGGCGACGAGAATCCCATGCTGATGTACGGCCCCCAGCCCCAGATAATAACCAATGATCTGAAGAGTCTCGATGAGATGGTGAGTGAAGAGAGATATCTATTACTTGAGGACCGAAATAGAAGCAGAAATCGGGGGGAGAAATCAGGAAATCAGTGGGACCAGCGAGTGTTTGACTTTGAGAACAGTGAGACCAGTTTTTAAAGCAAAAGGATCACTTTCTTTGACTGAGCCTTTGTGCCGTTTGATGTCCTATCTTTTCGCCTAGGTTTTCATTTTTTCCTCCTTTTTTTCTATTTTGTTGCGCCCCTTTAGGGCAGTCCCTAGTCCCCCCCAACCCCAATCCCACGTCCAATGTCCACTTTTGGGTTTGTCCCAACTCACGATTTGGTTTGTTATTGTTTGGCCCAGAGTCTCGGACTGTGCCGTTGTTGTTTGTAACTGCTGCCAGTTTTCTCATGTCCATTTTTAGCCATGGCTAAAGTTTTCAGTTACCGAAAACCAAAAACCAAAACAAATCAGAAGCAATTGAAGCTGGGACCTACATATACTCGTACATATATTTTTTTTTCGATTTCGACGGGGTGTTATGAGAGGGTTTTCCCAACTGCTGCCTGCCATGTTGAGATGTCAAATTAATTTGACAAGATGACGATGTGCCAACAACAATTACAACAATTGCAATTGTCAATGTAATTGCCAAAGTGTGACGACAACAGCAGCAACAAAGGATCGGATCGGATGAGGATCGGTATTGGTCAGGCCGGCGCGCAATGGAAATCATTGACGGCCAAACTAATGAAAGCCATGCAAACATTTCCTCACGCCGCCAGCAATAGCAGCTAGCTGAGGCTACACAGGCAAAAAAAACAGGGGAATAGGATGAAAAATATAATAATTAAATATTGAATATATAAAGTTACAGGAAAACACCGAAAAGATGGTCAAATGATTATTCTGATTAATTTAAAAAAATATATATAAAAATTGTCCTTTTAAACTCAAAAGAATATTTTAGGAAAAACCTAAGACGATGATAGAAGTTATAAAATTGTTGTATTGCTTGTTGAGTTATACATAAATAAGAACTTCCTCTTATAAAGTAAAAGCTTTTTTCCTCACAATTTAAATAGATAAAAAAACATGGTAATCGATTTAATATCGATTTTTTCATGAAAATACTTTGGTAAACATTAATTTAAACAAACAGGAATTTTGGAATATGCTTATCAATACCTTTTTTCCACTTTATGAGTTACTCTATATTTTATATTTTATAGATTACATTTATTTAAATTAAATTCTAACTAAGCAACATGTTAATCGATTTAAAATCGATTTTTCTCATGCAAATACAATAAAAAATATTGATTAGAAAGAGGAATTTCTGATAAACATTATAATCTTTGGCTTAGTTTATCTTTCTATATAAAAAATAAAATTAAAACATATTTTGTAATAATTTTTATAGATTTAAAATCGATTTCTTGCAAGGAAAAATATTTATGAAAACGAACAATAGATTCTTAAGAATCACAACCTCGTTCACCAGTAGGTTCATTTAAGTTTCTATGGTTTTCCCTTTTTCTTACAAGTATTTTCTTTTATAAATAATATAATTTATAAATTTCCTAAATATTTACACCCCATTACGACCAAATTGTTGGTTATTTAGAGCAACTTTTGTGGTTTTCCGTGTAGCATAACAGCAGTAACATGAGCACCAAGCAACAATATTCGACAGCTGGGGGATGGATGGTCGCTGGATGGATGGGACAGGCAGTCCGGGTCCATGGACAGGGGACATGGACATGGACACGGGACACAGACTCAGACGCAGACACAGACCCTCCTCATCCTCCACCTCCACCGCCACCGTCGTCAAGCAGCCAACTCTGGAGGCAGCCAATCAATTTGTGCAGCAGCCACGGCAACAGCAGCGGCAGCCAAATCAGCAAATAGCCTCAACAACTTGTCGAAAATCAAATGATGTGCCACCAACAGCAAAAAAAAAGGAAACCAAAAGAAAAGAAATGAAAAGAAATGGAAAGAAAAGAAAAGAGCCAAACCAGCCACGATCATTTGTCGACTCCAAAAGTCTGGAGCTGAAAAGCTAAAGCTGAAGCTGAAGCTGAAGCTGAAGCTGAAAACTCTGGCACGTCCGCATCGCTGTCTGTCTGGAGTCGCTGGCAATGCCTCCGTTGGCTCGCCTGGCCTGGCATGCGATTTATGGTTAGGCCAGGATCACATCGCTATATCCCCATCGCAATCTCATGGCCAGAGCTAATCTCGTATGCGTCAGAGTCACGCCGATCCCCGATCTCTGGCAGATCGCTGGCATCGCTGGCATCGCTCCCCCTTCAGCCGAAAGATTTATTGTCATGTCGGTGTTCCAGCTTGGAGCTTGCAGCTTGGACAAGCGATGGAGGAGTAGCTGCAGCAACAGCAGCAGCAGCTTCAGCTCCACCTAAGCACGCATCCCACAGCCGTCGCAGCCGCCGCCGCCGCCGGCGAAGGAGTTTTGCAGAAAGTTCAAAGGTGCCAATGCGTTGCCTGGCTGGCTGGCTGGCTGGCTGGATGGCTCCTCCACAAAGCTTTGCCACAAAACTACAGTAGCAAATGGATCTCGAGCCGATGGATGGGCTGGGATGGGAAGCCAGGAGATGAAGCGGTGACAGAAGCGCACACTGAGAATGTTTTTTGGAAGGAATTTTGCTAGGAAATGGGTTTCTATTATGCCAAGAATTTTAAATCAATTATAAAGCTCATTCCAACCATTGGCATAAATTGAAAACATTGTTAAACACCAAGCTTATAATGTTTTGCTCAAACAATTATAGAGCTGATTCCAATCATTGGTATATTTAAGTTCTTTGTTGAAAGAAAAATGAACTTAAAACTTTGTTATAACCAAAGTGAATAATGTTTTGATAATACCACCCATTGGTGTATTTATTTCTTGGTGAATCACTTTTAAAAGAGTGTATTTATACCAATTAATACTCTATCCTAATTGGAATCATTGGTCAACCCATAATTAATAATGTTTTGATGTTACAATCATTTAATTTGAATGATAAACCCGAAAGTTCTACTTATTATTGTTGAAACTTCTTTGTCAAGGATGTATTGGTGAGCCTTAATTGGTGAATCTCCATTGAAATCGTTGGTATATTCCGAATTGATCTGTAATTGACAAAGTTGAACTCCAAAGCGGAAAAGTATTAATTGATAAAAGTATTTATTACAGAATCTTTATTGGTAATTCTTCATTGAAATCATTGTTGAATCCTTATAGCTTCTTCTGGCTCTTGATTTTTTTTATTACATTTTATGTTTATTTTTCTCCTGTTGATTTTTGTGACTGTGTAGAATCAGACCCAAAGACAGACCCGGCCAAGTCGTCATTTGTTTTTGCTGCCGCTGCCACCACCGTTGCCCGCTGGGACGGACTGAAGCCGATCGCTGACTGGTCTTTTTTCCAGGCTAGCTTTTTCTGGCTCCCATGGCACCTCTTGCCTCTCCCTAGGGCAAGGGTAGCCATAGTTACAGCCACCGCCATAGCCACAGCTCCTTCCTCCCACTCCCTGCTCTTCGATTCCCCTCTGGAGATCAAATCCGAGAGTTTCCCCTCACCAGAGCGGATCATTTGTTTGTTGGACAATGGCAGCGCGTGAATTTATGCAGTGAAAAACTATTTGGTGACCCCGATGTGCTCGTCGTCGTCGCTGCTCCTTTGCAGGCAAACTGCCACTGCAGAAGTCAGGGAGTTGTTTTTGCTTTTGCTTTTGGGAAGTTGGGGAACTGATCCAAGGGGTCAGGCTTATGCAATGCTAAGGGTCAGAGCCACAGCAGGGCAATACGCGGGGGAATGGACACTGGAGTTGTTTTGGAAGTTGCAAGCTGAAAGCAGAACCCTGGGAATAATCTCTCAAAGTCTGCGTTTTAATTAATATTTAATTGGTTATAACCATTTATGGTTTAAGCACATTTAAATGCAAATGAAAGCAATTTATTTGATACAAAATATAACTGGCTGTCATCATTAGGTCAGCGTAAATGGGCATTTGCTGAAAGGTACTCTCGGAATGATATTTTCTATATAGAATATTTTATTAGCTCTCTAAATTAATTTTGTTTTTCCCCCCATCCCACACAGGTACGCGATCTGGTGGAGAAGTGCACATGCCCCTCACAGTTTCCCATGGTCCGGGTATCGGAGGGCAAATATCGCATTGGCGACACCAAAGTTCTCATCTTTGTGCGGGTAAGTGACTGTCGCAGTGGCAGCTCCACGATGCGTATCTCCCAACCGATCTCAACAATTCCTTTTACAGATCCTGCGCTCGCACGTCATGGTGCGCGTCGGCGGCGGCTGGGACACACTGTCCCATTATCTGGACAAGCATGATCCCTGCCGGTGCCGGGCCCAGCATCGCAGCTCGGTGGCCGCCCGTTTGGTGCCCCGTCAGTCGCCGAACCATAATCCCAGCAACGGGATCGAGCTTCACAAGGCGCAGGTGATATTCGAGAGGTGAGTTTGGAGTCCTTTATTAAGCCATATACATATATTTAGGCGATTTTAGGGTATTCCAATTTTTAGTCTTTATTATTTTAGTCTTTATAATTTTATTTTCGAGTATGAAACGCCTTGAAGGAGTCATTTCCGACCCCATAAATCATATATATTCGGGATCAGCATCAACAGCAGAATCGATTAAGACATGTTTGGTAGAAAAAATTTTTTTTTAATTTTTTTTTAAATTTTATAAGGGGTAACATCATTAAAATTGTCAAAAAGTGAAAAAAAAATTTTAATTTTTTAAATTTTAAATTGAATATGCAGGTTTGTTAACCGAATAAAAACTAGCATAGAAAAGCTTTCCGAAATAAAATTAATGCATTTTTGGCCAAGTTATGAATGATTTTCATAATACATTGCATACTGCAAGGGTATACAAGCTTCGGCCTTCCTTCTTTCTAGTTTAATTTATATTTAACAAAGTAATTATATTTATTATAGCTTAAGCTATATTTTACAAATAAATAAAAACGGAATAAAAATATTAATTTATTATACTACAAAAAATTAGAAAAGCTTAAAAAACAATTAGTAAAAACTGCTCTCCTTGAAATTCAACCTGTTTTTTTATACCCTTGAAAAGGGTATTATAATTTTGATCAGAAGTCTAAAAATCGGTAAACGAGTCGTTTCCGACCCCATAAATCATATATATTCTTGATCAGCTTTAAAAGCCGAATCAATTAAAACATGTTTGGCAGAAAAAAAAATTTTTTTAATTTTTTCAAAATTTTACAAGGGGTAACATCATTAAAATTGTCAAAAATTTAAAAAAAAATTTTAATTTTTAAAATTTTAAATTTAATATGCAGATTTGTAAACGGAGTAAAAACTAGCAGAGAAAAGCTTTCCGAATTGAAATTAATGCATTTTTGGCCAAGTTATGAAAGATTTTCATAGTAAATTGCATACTGCAAGGGTATACAAGCTTCGGCTTTCCGATGTTAGCCTTCCTTCTAGTTTTATTTATATCTAAGGACCTGATTATATTATTAATATTTTTTAAGCTATGTTTCTTTTTATTGTTGGATAATATTTAATTAAAAAATAAATAAAAACGGCTCTGAACTGCTTACTTTGTCTTATAAAATTAAATATATATATCAAAATATTGTCTATATCAGGGTTTCAAATATTACAAAAAAATTAAATAAATAATTACCAAAAAGTATTTAAATTAAAAATTAACATCTTCAAAATTGTAGAAAATTAATGTATTACTATTTAAAGTTTTTTATTTAATGAGTAGATTTATAAATTAAATTTAAATTAGCATAGCAAAGCAATTAGAATTAATGCCATTTCGGTCGATTTTCGAATATAGTTTTTTCTCCTTGATTTTTTAAGAAAAATCCATAGACATACCTTGAGTAAGGTGTTCATAGAAGCTATTAAACCAAAAATGCTCATTGGTGAATTTATTTATTGGTAAATCTTAGTTGCAGTCATTGGTTAATCCTTAAGTAAGCTGTTTACATAGTACAATTCTTCAGTTTTGCTGAGATAAGCTTCGTAATGAGTGTGTGTTCTTGGGTCAATGTACATATAATCGGCATTGGTGTATATTTATTGGAATCATTGGTGAAATCAATATAATGAAGCAATTATTTCGGTTGGCTAAGATGAGCTCCTAAAAGAGAGATAAGTTCCATTGGTGAATTAATTTATCAAATGCCGTTTGTGGTTTAAATCTTTGGTGAACTCTTTTTACTTTTTATTATTGTTTTTATTTTCCACACATTTTATAAATATTTCAATTAAGTTTCTCTGATTTAAACTAATATCCTTGCATTCCTTTTGCCTTTTTCCAGGTCACCGCCAACAGCTCGACGCGTTTTCAACACTGTAAATGGAGGAATTGGCGGAGGTACGGGTTCGGGACTAACTTCAACCGCCACCGTAAGTGGAACTGGTGTGACTTCAACGCCGCCTCCACCGCCGCCACAGAATGGTCACAGTTTGTCGCCCAATTCCGGCAAATATCGCAGCCGCAGTCCGACGCCCCAGCGCAAATTTCTCAACCAACAGACGCCAAATGGAGGCACTGCCTCCCTGGCAGCCACGGCGGCTGTAACCTCGGATCAGCTGCTTGGCTCACCCAGCCTGGCCCGACGCTCCATGTCGCCGAGTCCACGGCGGCTGATTGATATGCGCAAGAAGCAGAGCTCCTTGGACTCGTACAACAGCGGCCCGAAATCCCTGCCGGGGGGCTACAGTTGCTCCCTGGAGGAGGCAGCCGGATCTGTGTCGAATGGAGGATCTGCAGCGGTTTCCAGCTCGGGCTCGGGCTCGGGAGCTGAGCAGGGCGGGGCCAACAAGTTCGAGAACATCAGCGACAACGGGAGCGAGATCAGCGACGAGGGCTACCGCAGTCTGGGCGTCATTCAGTCGGGCGCCCAGAAGCGCGAATCCCTGCACAGCCAGGCCTCCATCGAGGACGCTGAAACCAATGGTGAGTAATAGAAGACAGTTCTCCCTTGGCCTTCCCTGCTAAATCCCAAGTATTCTCGATCCTTCCCACAGCGCGTCTGGATCAGACCTCCAGTGATTCGCAGATCTCGCCCTCGGAGGAGCCTGCAGAGAAGACGGCCGTGGATATGCAGCAGGAGGAACTACTTAACGATCACGAGCAGGATCCGGAGGAGGACTATTCCGTATGCGATGGCCCCCAGTCCCTGCCAGCCATCCTCAGCAGCCACAAGATCAACCACAACAACAACAGCGACAAGTTCGAGCAGTCCGGAGTCTTTATCACCGACGATGAGATCACCGTGGACATGGCCAAGACAACCAGCCAGGAGGAGCAGGAGCATTCTCCTCCAACTGCTGCCGCTCTCAGCAAGATTCCCCGCTCACCGCTGGCCCAACGTCGCCGGCGAAGCATTGACAACAGCACCTGTGGCGGGGCCGGCGGCAGTCTCCAGGATCTGAGCAGTCGCTCCACGGGCCTGCCTTCGCTAAGTCTGGCGCCAGCCTTTAGCCGGAAGCAGCCGGTGTATCGATCTGTGCGCACGCGCAGCTCCCAGGCAGCGCCCACCACTGCTGTGGTGGCGCCCCCTCGTTCCCGTCAGGCCACCCAGCTGCCTATGGTGCGGGATGCGACCAATACGTGGAGCGGACGGGTTGCCACAGGAGCGCCGAAGCGGCGACCCACTTGCACGGCCGACACCTTTGTGGCCCCCAACGGTCAGGCAGCGGGAGCAGGAAGCAGCACTCTCCCAGGCGTAGCCTTTGAGCGCAACGGCAAGGGACGCTCCTCCCAGATCCTGTACGACAGCAATGGAAGGCGCGTGAGGAGCGGAGCTGGTTGCAGCAGTTCCCTGACCACATCGCCGGTGAAGAATCATGCCTCGTCGCCGCTGGCCCAGCAGCTTCTGGAGGCGGCCAGCAGTGCCAAGAATGATGCACAGATTCTGGAGAAAATGAAATCCTTGCTGTCGCGCTATGCGGCTGGAAATCAAAGCAAGACGGGTCCGGGAACCGGAGCTGGAGCTGGCAAGGTGAATGGCAAGAAGACGCCCGTTTACGAGGACTTTACCACGGCCTGGGTGCACAGCAGCGGGAATCTGGAGCGTTCGGAGAGCTGCTCGCCGCCGGCCAAGGCTCGATCCAAGCGCAGCTCAGCCGCCAGCTCCTGTGAGAGCAATCATTCGAATTCGGGAACGGGAGCGGGACCAGGAGCTGGAGCAGGAACGGGAGCCTCCAGTGTGGTATCGCCCAGGCGTGAGAGGGGCATGTCCAAGATCCCAGCGCCAGTGCGCCAGCATACAGAGCTTTACTAGCAGCGCCGAAGGACGCCAAGCGTCCCGGTCAACCACGTCCGTTTCCAAGCCAAGCCGAGGGTTTTCTGAAAAGCCTCCGTAACGACGACGAGATGGAGATGGATGGGAGGGAAGTGAAGTGTAGTTACAACACATAGGTCAAGTCAGGATTAGAGAGCCAAGCTAGGAATTGCCTGGGCGTGCGTGTGTGTGTGTGGAAAGAAAAGAAAGGAGAGGAGGTGAGACTAGAATCCAGGGGAAGAGCCTTAGCCAGAAATCGGAATCAGGATCGAGGAAATGTCGAGTGAAGAAAGCAAAAAGCTGAAACTGCCTCAGAAGACAGACAGAAACGGAATAGGGAATCGGTATCGTCAGACAGCAGACTAGCAGACAGAGATCCCTCTACGCAAGTACATACTTTATTTTCCATTTTGCTAAAATCCTTATAAACTTACGCCCAAGTGTATTTTCCCAGGCGATTTCTGTGACAAACCTGTTCTATATATCCAGAACTCTCTGTAACCGTCGCTATTCAAACCCCTTTCCCCCTATAACTCTCTCTCTCTCTCTCTATCTCTCTCCATATATAGTATATATATATATATTTCCAAAGAACTATAATCAACCTGGAAACATTTATTTTGCATTTCACATAAAATATATATATATATTCTGCGCTGGATAGGCTTACACGCTGAGGGCAATCGATAGAATGAGAATATAACCGATATATACAATCCAAATTTGAGACTCGAGTAAAAAATTTTAATCCATTTTTTTTGTGTTGTTTTTAGGCCTTAGAAAACAGGAATTTTAAAACTAAAATGAAAGAAATAAGACATGTATCAGGGGTGCCCCAGTAAGGCGCTGGGTTTATGGAAAATTCATGGAGATTGTGTCGAAAAATTTTCAAAATGATTTTCCATATCGCCAGCGGCTTTTCTGATATATCGCATATAGAAGATAGTTTTCTAGAAATTTTTAAAGCTAAAGCCAACAACATATATCTCAATTCTTCAGATTCGGATACGGATATTTATTTTTGTACGTTCAATCAAAGGAAAGGTGATGAAAATGGGAAAGTAAGAAAGCTTTTAGGCAAAACTCACGACTTTTGTATACAAGAAGGTCATGAAAAATGGGGAAAATGAGAAGGAAAAGGGATTCGCTTAGGGTTTTTTAGCTAGGAAATGCAGCACGACGCTCCTCACAGCCACAAAAAAAAATCAAAAACTAAAATCTGCATCACACACACACACATCACTGGGGGGAAGGATACAGTGCGACACACTTTAAGGACATTTAGTTCGAATTTGTTATAATTATATAAATCGAAAGGGCAGACGAACTCGCACTGTATTTGCAAAGCAACAATAACACATGAGATAAAATACACACAAAACAAGAAGAAACGTTCACAAACTTAAAAAAAAGCAACATAATTACAAACCTTAAAAACCTTCAAATAACTTGAGGAACTTATAGCTTTTGATGGGAAGAGTATATAGAATAATTTTCAGAAGCCCCTCGTACAGGCAGGGCGGCCACAGAAAGCGCTTTTGGACACAAATTTTTAAAGAATTTTCAAAGTTATCAGCGATTTGTGTGGCCGCCCTGCCAAAGTATATTATTATTATAATTATTATCCTTTTTTTTTTTGCAATGTTAACATATATATAGTTAAGTACATATACAGCGTACCTATGGATCGTAACTATATATGTATGTATATATATTATATTATGCATATTATATAGATTGTAAATTATGTTTTTTTCACCTTTGTATAGGCCTTAATGTTCAGAGTTGGAAGCCTCTTTTCGTTTTATTTTTTGTATTTCAGTTTTTTGTTTTATATTTTTTTTCCCACTTGATTTGTCAGTTATTATTTTGATTATGAACCAAATGGATACCAATTTATAAGATTAAATAAATAAATAACAATTAAATTGTTCGAATACACACAGCACAGACACATACACTACACAGAGTTAGTGCTTGGACCCGTGGGCGTTAAAAATATTTCTAGACAATTAAGCAATTGGTTTGGCAGAAGATTTCGATTGAGAAACATATATAATATATATATAAAAATATATATCTTTGAACATATAAAGAGTATTTTAAATACAAGAAAGAGAATGTATAATTATCAATTAATTTCGAAAGCAAACTAACTATTACAAATGGAATATAGAAATTAGCAGCATAATAATTAATTCAATGATTTTAATCACGAAGAATTTAAGTAATAAAAGCCTATACATACAAAAAAAACATAATATATATATATATATATAAAACAACGACAATTGTTTAAACTTATTTAGCTTTATTTAATTATCCACAAGAGTGTGCTGGAATCGAAGCAGTAAGGAAATTGTTACAAGTAGTTATCATCCGGGTCTAGAGATCTCCGAGAGCATCCAATCCGGCGCCAGGGCCGCCGCCCATCTTGGCCTTGTCCTGACTCTCAGTCCAGGCCTTGGCAATCATCTGTTTGGTCTTGGAATCGCCATCATTGTACATTTTCTTCATTATGTTAACCAGCGCAGACTCCGCGTTATCGCCGTCCTTGCCCATTTCGGTGTCCTGCTTCTGCTTGAGTCGCTTCTGTATGGACGTGAGGACGTCCCAGTTCTCGCCCTCCTTCGCCTTCTTCAGGTAGATGGCCACCATGTCCGTTTTGATCTTGCGATAGCTCTTGGCCACATCGATGCCGTGCAGCAGATTGTTGACGCTCAAGCCAAAGTCCTTGCCATTTAGATCGCGGACATGCAGCTGCAGCGAGTTCTCCGTATAGTTGACGGTCACATCCTCCTCCGTGCAGCCCTGGACGCCGTTGAGGGTAATGAAGAGCTTCACGAACTTCGGGCTCTGGTCCCAGCCATAGTCCGTCAGCTCGTGCAGATATCTGTGTTGGGTTCGATACTATCAGTCAAGGGAGCAGAGGAGGAACCACTTGGCACTCACCTCTTCGCCTCCGTGCCCGCCGCCTCGCGTTCCGCCGCAATGCGCGCCTTCATCTCCAGGTTGACGATTTCCCGCTCGGCCTCCGCCTTGGCTGCGGTGAGCACGCCTTTGACGCGCACGCTTTTGGCCTGCTCCAGAAAAGCGGTAAGTTCCGCCACATCGTTCTTAAGCTGCATGGGGAGAAGGGAGAGTTAAGAGTTGGCATTTTAAAGTTTTAGCGAATGGCGGCTTACCGTTTCCATATTATTTATTATTGAAAGAAGTTTCGAGACCACAATGCAGCGCTGCCAACGTTTGCGAAAAATACTTTGAAAACGCCGGCGCCTCAGTATGTTCTAGAAAATGCCAAAACGCGTGGACCAGCGTGAGCTGGAAGAACAATCGAATGTATATTCGATTAAACTTTTTTTTCCAATTACGCGATGCATCGATAATAATTTGTAGATCCAAAACTTCTTGGAAAGCAACTCGTATGTTCCGCATAATTTAAAAATTACACAAGCAGATTTATTTAATAAATATATAACATATAAAAGGTGAAAAACACCAAGAAGATAATATTTAAAAACAAATTTACTTTGATGAAATGTAAAGAAAAACAAAACTAAAAATCTCTCATCATGATTTTAATTACTTAAAAGCTTGAAATTTTTATTTGAATCAATTTATTTTTTTAATTTTTCAGAAAATATCGATATATCGATACATTAAACAAACAGCTGATTAATCGACTTATCAGCGATCTTGGCGTGGGGCAGCCGCCGTCCATCCCTGTTTATTCGATCGTATCTTTATCTCTGTGTTTCCGGAGCTGATAAGGCTTTTTTGCTATTGTTTCATCGATCGGAACTGGAATTAGATTTGTAATTTGCGAGCCCGTAGAGCATGGCCAGCAACAACAACGTCGCCACAACGAAGATCACTAGCATCATGGTCAACGAGCTGCAACAGGACCAGGGCAAGGAGAAGGAAGTCAAGGTGAGTTTCAGTTCAATGCTAATATCAGACATAACCTTGGCACCTTGACCCCCACAGACGATCCCCGGCGATGGCAAGTGGTTATCGCCCCAGTTGATGATCGTCTTTGCGGACGGCGATCTCCACTCTGCCCGCCAGCAGCTGCTGCAGTCCCTGCAGAATCCCTTCGCCGTCGGATCGGTGGCCACACTGCTGCTCCAGGAGAGCGTGGCCGATCAGTTTGTGGGTCTGGTGGCCCAAGATCTGCGACCGCTCGCCAGCGAGGTGACCCAGCATCCCAGTTATGTCAAGACCTTGGCCAAGATCGATCAGCTGAAGGCCAAGACGATCAGGGGAGCGAACCTGAAGGCGGGCGAGCACTCGCCGTTGCTGGTCTATGACTCCGTGCACAGCTACCTGGGCGATGGCACCACCACCACCGGTGTGGTCACTCTGCACATTTTCCGCACCGCCAAGGAGGCCGGCGAGCTGGCCAAGCGGGATCCCCTGCCCTATGGCCAGGTGAGTCTGTGGAACGAGAAGCTGGCCAGCGCCTACGAACTACTCCCACGCCTCCCAGCCAGCGTTGTGGCTATTAATTGCTTCAATCCGGACCTGAGTCCCATCAAGGCATCCTTCGATGCTGACCGCAACGATGTGGCCCTCGTGAAGAACTATCACTACGAATCCCTCTCGTTGGGCAATGGCCAGCGAAGGATTATTGTCTTTCCCGTGGGCACAATCTATGCCAACTAGGAAAGCAGGAAGCAGCCACCACGAGGCGGAGGAGGACTTCCAGTGAACAAAGCCAGGTGCTTGATCAGCAATAACTTTGAAATTACCTCTTTTAAGCATTTAAACTGTTCGTACTCTTTTTTTTATATTGAAATACCATACAGACCTTTAACAAACCTCGTCCTAAATCCTTACAGGGGGGGCCTTGGGGTAGGTCCCGGAGTTCCGTACAGCAAGCAACAGGCATTTTCCGGACATGCGCAATGGAAGGAAAATTCTCGCTTAGCCTCAAAAGGAGCATCCAAGCTCGCTCTGCACCACCTCCAAGCAAGCAGTGCAAACGAAAGCAGTTGTAAAAGGTACACTTATGGTCAATACAATAGCACAGCCTAGGATATATACAGGTATTTTTATCATAAAGTGGAGTTGAAGTAGTATTTAGTTGTTATTATTATTTGGTATTTATTTCAAAGTAACAAGAGAACATTTTTATCTTCATTTTTTTTGTCTAAATAACTGAACATAGAACTGCGTCACTTGTAGGTATTTGTAGAGAGGAATATACTTGAGAGCTTCTAGCTTTTTTTTTATACCCTTGCAGGGTATTATAATTTTAGTTAGAAGGAGACATTTCCGACAAAATAAAGTATATATATTCTTGTCCGTCTGTCCGTCTTTCCGTCTGTCCGTTTGTCCGTCCGTCCGTCCGTCCGTTTCTACGCAAACTAGTCCCTCAGTTTTGAAGCTATCTGAATGAAACTTTGCAGATCGTCTTCTATATGCTCCCACTACTATATAAGTCGGAACCGACCGGATCGGACGACTGTATCATATAGCTCCCATAGGAACGATCGGTAAATTTTAATGAACAAAATTATAACAGCAAATTTTCCTTTCTTGTTACTTTTTCTTTTGTATTTAAATTAAGTCCAAGTTGCACATTAGAGCTTTGTTACTCATAGCTTAGTTTTCAGAGCTAATGTATTGGCCACAGATGTGTTAGTGTACGCCTGCTTGGGTGTGTGTTAGTGCCAATGTCTTGGCTTTCGCTCTTTTATTGTTGATGTTGTTGTTGTGGGCAGTAAAACCTTTTGCCAGTTTAGTTACAAGTACGATAGTTCCCATTTAGATTTCGGCTATCTACGTTTTGTGTTTTTCATTTCCTCGTCTAATACAGATAGTGTCTATGTGCGTGGGTGTGTGATTTTGTTTGTGTGGGAAACAAGCTGTTACTAAAGAAAGATATTGATATACTTTACAACAATTGCCTATCTCTCTCTCTCTCATTTACCAGTGTCGCCCCCTTTCTCTTTTGCCCATCTCACTCCCCCTTTCTCTCCAGCTCCTCTCTCTCTCCCTCTCCTACTTACTCTCTCCCTCTCCTACTTACTCTCTCCCGTTCGTGGCACCCCGGGGGTGACGAAGCTCACTTGGCTGCCATTGCTCCACTTTCACATAGCTGTGAGAGCGAGAGAGCTTCTAACTGGAGAGAGAGTGAGCTGGCTAGCTGATGACTGGTTGTCCATGGGCGTAGGGAAGGGGGTATTAAGAATTATCCATTTAAACAGAGATTTTTTATTGAAAATAAAAAAACACTCGTTTTATTATAATTCTTTATTTTATAAAAACAACGTAATATACACACAACCCCCCGGAAAATCTAACAAACCACGTCCATGCTCCCTTCGTTCCTCTTGTGGTTAGAAGCAGCGTTTGTTGGCGCTTTTGTTTAGGTTTTTGTTGTTGCGCCAGTTGTGTTGTGTCAGTCTGCGCTGGTTCCCGCTGAGGTGGTGTCGTCGTCGTCGTCCGCTCGCTCGGTGTCCCAAACTCCGGCTGTCTTTACCGCTCCCGCTCCAGCTCCAGCAAGACAACTGCTCCAGCTCCCAGTATCCAGTATTCCGCTCGCTCTGCTCGGCTGCCCCAGAAAATGCGCTGGCAGTTGCAGCTCCAGCTCAAGCTTCTGCACTCCCAGTAAAAGAAACGCCACCAGATGCCGCCGCACAAGTGGACGGATGAGTCGCGGGACGCCTCCTGCTATTACCCGGACTCCACTGCCTCCCGTTTCCGGCGACCCTCATCCTCGTCGAACTCCACGGGCTCGCAGGAAAGGTCCGATGACGAGGCTGATGACGAGCGGGAGGCGTTTTGCTCCGGCGAACGACCGCTGATCCGTTCCCGCGGCGCAGGAGGGGCGGAGGGTGAGTGCAGATAAGATATGCGGGAGAAAATAGAGTATATAAAGTAGTACTATTATTCATTTACAAAGTAAAATATTTATATTATACTCAAATAATTATATACACATTCTTTAGTTGGTTATATAATTAATTAAATATTTATATGTATGAAGTTTTGAATATTTTAAGCTAATATCTAGATATTTGAATTTATTTTTCTGACAAATTGAGTTTCTTTTTAATTTTTTATTTTCTTTAACGAATTTGCATCTTTTTTTTAATATTTACAACATTTTTTAGTACATATTAAATATATTATTTCTATTGTAATTTTGGTTTAGTTTCAGAGATCACATATTAAAGTTAAACCAAGAGAAAGGGGTCTAAAAACTAAACCATTTTAATAACTAAGAATTTAGAAACCAAATTGAATATTTATAAATTAAACTATAGTTTTAAACTAAAAGTTGAAGGTTGTAGAAAGCAAAATTAATGGAAATTAATAGGAAATGCTATTAATGCTCTTAAAAATTAAAATCTATTCGAAATCAACATAATTTAATCAAGAAAATCTAAACATGCTATAACTGTATCATATTTTATTAGTCCTACTTACATATCCTACTTGCCTCCCACAATACATTACATTCCATGTTAATCGAACTGAAAACTATATAAATACGCCTCCTAAATAATGATTTCTTCTTTCCACAGACAACAATGCCTGCTGTGCCCTCAAAACGCGTCACATTTTCGGTTTCATGGGCTTCCTGGGCTTCGCCGTCGTCTACGCCATGCGGGTCAATCTCTCGGTGGCCATTGTGGCAATGGTGAATCAAACGGCCATTCCGCATACCAACTCCTCCGTGGTGGACACGGACACGTGCCCCATGCCAGAACCAAATCGCAATGACAGCGACATAAATCCACAGAAGGAGGGCGAGTTTGTGTGGGATGAGGCCACGCAGGGCTTGGTCCTTGGCAGCTTCTTCTATGGCTATGTGCTCACCCAAGTGCCCGGCGGCCGGATGGCGGAGCTGTACGGCGGCAAGAAGATCTATGGCTATGGCGTGCTGGTAACGGCAATATTCACGCTCCTCACACCGCTGGCCGCGCACTGGGACCTGCCGCTGCTGGTGCTGGTCCGCATCCTGGAGGGAATGGGCGAGGGCGTCACCTATCCGGCCATGCACGCCATGCTGGCCCACTGGATACCGCCGCTGGAGAGGAACAAGTTTGCGGCTGTAGTGTATGCCGGATCCAACATTGGCACTGTCATCTCGATGCCCCTGGCCGGTTGGCTCTGCTCCTTGGACTTTCTTGGCGGCTGGCCGTCGGCGTTCTATATCTTTGGACTGTTGGGCATCCTGTGGTTCGGCTGCTGGATGTATCTGGTGTACGACAAGCCAGCCGATCATCCCAGGATTTCGTGTGCGGAGAGGGAGTACATAGAGCGGAGTCTAAGGGTGCTTAGCGAGGCAGAGGCACACCTGGAGCCAGAGGAGGAGGAGGAGGAGCAGCCCATTCAGGCCGAGGAGGAAGTTCTTGCGGTTCCGGACAGATCGAGGGCACATCGCCTGCCTGCGGCGGAGGAACCCATACCCTGGCGATCGCTGCTCACATCCGTGCCCCTGTGGGCCATCCTCCTTACGCAGTGCGGTCAGGGCTGGGCCTTCTACACGCAGCTAACGGAGCTGCCCACATACATGAGCAACATCCTGCACTTCGACATCCAGTCGAACGCCCTGCTCAATGCCGTTCCCTACCTGACCGCCTGGTTCGTGGGCATCGCCTGCTCCGCCCTCGCCGACTGGATGCTGGCCAGGCGCTACATCTCGCTGCTGAACTCGTACAAGCTGTGGAATACGGTGGCCTCGGTGGTGCCATCGCTGGGCCTGATCGGCATCATCTATGTGGGCTGCGACTGGGTGTGGGTCACCTTCATGCTCGCCGGGGTTGGATCCTTCGGAGGAGCCGTCTACGCCGGCAATCAGATGAATCACATAGCCCTCAGTCCGCGCTATGCGGGCACCATGTATGGGATTACCAATTCGGCGGCGAATATCTGCGGCTTCCTGGCGCCCTATGTCATCGGTCTGATCATCAATCATCGCGAGACGCTGACCCAGTGGCATGTGGTCTTCTGGCTGGCGGCGGGACTGAATATAGCGGGAAACTTTATCTACCTGATCTTTGTCAGTGCCGAGGAGCAGAGCTGGTCGAAAGCCCGGCGACGCGGCAACACACGATCCTTGCGCGCTTGAAGCGTCCAACTACTTGCTATGATTATTATTTTTATACCCTTGCAGGGTATTATAATTTTTGTCAGAAGTTTGCCACGCGGTGAAGGAGACATTTCCGACAATATAAAGTATATGTATTCAACAGCCGAGTCGCTCTAGACATGTCCGTCTGTCTGTCTGTCCGTCCGTCCGTCTGTCCGTCTGTCCGTCTGTCCGTCTGTCCGTCTGTCCGTCTGTCCGTCTGTCCGTCCGTCCGTCCGTCCATCCGTCCGTCCGTCTGTCCGTCCGTCCGTCCGTCCGTCCGTCCGTCTGTCCGTCCGTCCGTCCGTCCATCCGTCCGTCCGTCCGTCCGTCCGTGCTCCCACTACTATATAAGTCGGAACCGGCCGGATCGGACGACTATATCTTATAGCTGCCATAGGAACGATCGGTAAATTGTAATGAAAAAAAATTATAACTTAGCCAATTTTCCACATATTTTCATAAAATTTGAGACATGGCCATTTTGTATTATTCTAGAATTTCGACTTTAATTTTATCAAAATCGGACAGCTATATCATATAGCTGCCATAGGAATATATATATCGGTTTGGCTGCGTTGCTCGCAACATTTTTCGCTGGCAACATTTTTCTCTAGTAACAATTATTTTATGTCAGTAGCAGGCAGCGAAAGCGAAAAAGTCAGAACATCTTTCTTTTTCTTCTACTTACTGCAAGGGTATTTAAACTTCGGCATGCCGAAGTTAGCTTCCTTTCTTGTTTTTTTTTAGCCTAGATCATAAGCATTTGTGATAATTCCGATACATATAGAACATATATGTTTATACATAGAGTATTTAGCCTATGGACTCAAAGTTGCTTCCAAAATTGAGACCGAAACTAGTGCTACCAAAAAAGCGAAAAGAATCGAAGATGAAATGAAATTTGATGTTAACTGTTTAGTGCTCGGTGTCGTTTTATATGGACTTTTGTTTTGCTAGGCGTCGTTTTTTTTATACCAATATATGTATACCAACCCAGCAACTATATCTATATATATTTATATATCGAAGATATATAGGTACATACGCCCACATATTCAGCTTTAGAAGGACATTATACACAGCTATACACATACCAAGTGTTAGACCTAAGTAGAGCTAGTGATATATCTGTATACACACACTATATATATATATATGTATCGATACTTTGTATAACTGTAAATGTATGCTAGTACCCAAGTCTGTGACAAATGGATTTTTGTCGAAATAATAAACAAGCACAAACATATCATTTAAATTTAACGTAAATGTGTAGCGTTGTTGGAAAAATTACTTTGTTGTAAAACTATTGTTGTTGTAGGCAAAAACAAGCCTTCAATCTCGACATTTTCAGTACGAATTGGTCGACTTTTCGACTTTATGCACCAGGCGCAAAGAAGGCAGCAGAAAGTGAATTTATTTTGGTGCAAATAAATTTTTTCACTCAATGACGTCAGTTTTACTCATTGTTCTCACTCAATTCTTGTGCACAGCATCTGTTTAAAAGTTCCACCACTAACTTATCTATCTTTAATATGGTCACACTTATTGGTTTAAATTCCACAGATGCTGTGCACAGATATTGAGTGAGAACAATGAGTAAAAAAAATGAGTGGCTTTAGGGGGTATTCTAAGGGGTTTTTAGGGTGGCTTTAGGGGGGTTTTGGGGGTAGTCTGGACGTTCTAGGGGCTCTTTTG
>VNJU01009744.1:0-13280 GCA_008042675.1 Drosophila seguyi | reverse complement strand
TAAGTCGGAAAGCTGCAAAGCTGGAGAGAAAACGAAATTTTTGATACAATATGCTTATTTCTGGTAAGAAAAGACCACTAAGCTAAAAAGAAAACATTAGAAAATAAGTCAGAATTTCAAATGTACCGGAACCACCTTTTCGGTTTGCAATTAGTTATAAATAAAAATAGTTGGTCCCTAATGATTTGTGAAATATACTTTTAACTACAACACTACGAGATTCGAATACGGACTGGCTTGGCATTTTGATATCGCATGCCAACCATTTATGAAATTTCTTAGATCGGTTTCTAGATTTCGGATTTATTTTTGATTTTGGTTTTAGATTGTTTTTTAGGTGGCGCCGCTGATGCGACTTCAAAGATCCTTATCATCCTTCTTTTTACGTGACTACCGATATTGAGACTCCTTTATTGGTAGTCTGATCCAACTGCCAAAGGACTTCTTTTCGCAAGACGGATTTCGAATAACTTTTTTGTATTCATATTTATTTGCACTAAATAACTAAAGACCTTATAATACATACATTTACATAATTAAAATTAATAACATAACATTAAGGGAAGACGGTAGACTATGGACAAGGACTGAGGGCTACGTCCCGTGCGGTATCGCCGCCTGGCATTGCTTGCTTGTTACCTGCTTCAGCCCTCTCGTGTTCGGCATCATTCTTGAAAGCGCACCTGCAATCCCGCTAGCCTTCTTGTGGAGGTAGGTACTCCAGGTGCTCCTTGAATACTCGGTACAACGGTACTCAACTTTCCGTAAAAAGACATGACGAATTTGATTACAACCATTATTAGCGGAATGTAAGCAGGTGAAAATGTATGTATTCCTCGAATACCAATGATTCCGACTGATCTTCTGTTTGACATCAAACGAATGCAATTTCCAGTTAGCCTTGCGCTCGCAATGTCAATTAATAGGTTGCAAGGCCAATCACTTGGTGTTTGCGGGATAAATTTAGAAAATCATTGTTTTTTACATGGCCAGTTATATGTTGGAAAACCATCCGCTTTGTTTGTGTTAACGTCAGACCAAAAAACAACAAACAAATTATAAAAGATGATGAAAGATAATTAAAGAAAATGAAAAATGAAAGATAAAATATAATTAACATTCAAAATGCCTAATGCAGAAATAAAGAGGGGTGGCGCGCGAAGCGATCGGGGGCGGACCTAGGAGAGCGAGCGGAACGAGCGTCCCGAAGAGAAGCGGAGGGCGGCTAGTTTATATATGAAAACTAGCGTGCCAGGAGAATTTTTCCAGCCCGCATAGGCTTAGGTCCCCCGTCCGCTGCACAGTGGTGGCGCCCATAGGCCATAAATAAAAAAATCAAAGTAAAAATATTAAGGTAAAAAGTACCCAAATTAAATGTTAAATGTCCAACCTTATCCAGCTTACACCAGGTTTTGCTTAATATCTAACGGTTCTTTCTAAAAAAAGCTTCAAAGCTGTGAATAGGTGTGCTTTTGTAATACGAAAATTGCATGCATGCATATTTTGTAATTCAAAGCCAAACTTCAAAGAGTTCAAACGTAAAAAAAGTGGTCGGATTTTATTCATTTAAAATGGAATTTAAAGTTGAAGGTATTTACCTTAGATCCATTTAGTAATAATAAACTAATATAATATAATAAAATAAATTTTGTAAAAACCTTTTCATTTTTTGTACGTCTTTTCCCTGTTTGCATAAGCTTTTAGTTGTGACCCCCTTTGCTCCCACCAATGTGAGTATTATAAAAATGTTAAGTGTACCTGGAAATACTTGCAAATTTACCTGTAGTAACACCGTCTTTACATTTTTAAAGGCTAAAATTGCGAATCGATTTGCTTCTTTTCCCTTGTTTTTATGATGTTGCTTATGTTTTCTGCATTTGTGATTGTGTTTGTGAACTTAAGACATGTATTAGTTAAATTATTAAGAAAATAATTGAGTTTATAAGTTCAATAAGAGTTTTGTTGCAAAATATCAATCGAATTGGCTGAGCACCAAAGAAAATGTTATGGTTTTTCTCAGGAAATGGTTTTGCAAAATGTTCAAAGGGAACAAAGCTTCGACGAATAGCGAATCTTGCAGAACTTGATGAAACTGCGGCTTCAGTTTTGCGGTCACTTAATCCCCAACCAAACTCTGCATTCAACGCCGAATATTGAAGAAGTTTTATCATTACACAGTGTTACAAAATTGACAAAAGTGAATGAACTTTTGAAGTGACCTAGTAGAGATTGTTTATTTGGTTGAAAATAACACAAAACTATGTTTGAAATTTTTCTATCACCCTTAAAATCTGAAGATATTGTCAAAAAACCGATTTTCGGCGCATTTTCGCTTTGAAAAATTTGTACTCGAAAAGTTTTCGACCAATTTGAAAAAAACTTGACGCTTTTTATAGCTTAAAAATGTAGCTTACAGGAAAAAAATAACTTATTGTTTGTTGCTAATGAGAAATACAACATTTTTGGTTCGAAATATGAAGTTTTCACTTTTTTTCGCTTTTTTTTTACTTTGACGCCATTTTTTTTAAACAAATCACAAATATTTCTCAACGATGCACACCTATTTTTGTTGTCTAGTCAATTACAAATAAAACGATTTTTCCCCCTAAAAAAACAATTACACAGTGGTACAAAATTTACAAAAGGGAACTTTTAAAGTTACCTAGTAGAGATTGTTTATCTGGTTGAATTTAACACAAAACCATGTTTGACAATGACAATGAAAATAGGTGTGCATCATTGAGAAATATTTACACTGTGTTTCTTGTTGAAACTAATTTTACAAAACATCAATATCTTTTGACCCGATCATTTATAAACTCAAGTCCGATTTTGATTTTCTACCTAGCTACGAAAAGATTCTATTAGCTAAATCTCAAAGATATCCACCTGATATTAAAATAAGTGAATCTAAGACTGAAGTTTAACTTCAAAGTTTGCTAAATCATACAGCAACACGAATATTGCAGCTTCAATAACTAAAGTGGGTCAAAGGAATCTTCCTTGTAAACAATAATCAAAACTACTTAAATCAGTAATTTAGTTACTTGATGAAAACATAGAATAATTTTACTTATAACTTGCTTGTATAATTATAAAAATTTTATTGTTAAGTTTCATAATAAAAAGAAAATCATTTAATTTTTTTTTTTTTTATTTATTTTAATATACTGATTTGACTACTAAAAGTATATAAGCGCAACCTTTGCGGCGATATAGGGCAGCTATAGGATATAGTGGTCCGATCCATCCAAATTTGTTATATCATTTTACATTTAAAATAAACAATGTTGTGCAAAATTTCAAACTTCTATCTCAACTAGAAGTATTTATGACCGCTCCCCCATACACAGCCGACCACTGTGCGCTGCAGGTTCTCATGGGCCGATGACCGATACGACAGTTCCACTAACAACCAATATTAATTCTTCAATGCTATAGCCTTAACAATATTCTTTGTTATCCCATCTTTAGCTAACACAAACAAACTTGAAGGTTTACCTACTCTAGAGCATGTCCGCGTGAAAAACATTGTGTGCTTAAATCTAAGCCACAAAGTGACATTGTTTGTCATTGTGACTTGAACAGGCATATCTGTAGGTATCATAGGGATTCGTGGTATCAATATCTTTTCACCTCGGAAGTTTCCATTTAAAATTCTGGCTTCGATAACGTTTTTAAATAATTTGTTGATGACTAATCTCGTACCGTTGCACAGCAGTGGTGGGTTCAAATTACGAATCAAAATAATCTGATATCCAACCTTCAATTACAAAGTATGCGGTGGCATACCCGGGAAATCTAATGAGTTCAAAAACTCTGTGGGAAAATTCACAGCTTCAGTGGTATACTAAGTCCCCTGGCAACAGCTGTTATATTTTCAGATTCAGATCCTCAACTTCCACATTTGCATGTTTGCATCTAAAATAGCTTTTGCTATTTTTTTTCTGTTTAATGCCTCAAGCGATTGTTTGTGTGCTCAAGTACATTCATCCCAGATAATAATCTTACACTGTTTTCGCACATTTTGTCCAAAAAGTAAAAAACAACAAATGTGGGAGCGGATCACCCTTATCACTTTGGGGTGCCAAAAATAAATGTTAGCCAGTTCTCAGACTTACTGAATATGCTTTTAAAATTTCATGAGAATCGCTCAATCTGATTCGGAGGAGTATGATGTCTAACACGACGACACAGAATTTTATATATATGGAGAAGAGATAAAAATTTGTCAAGATTAGAACTTGACAATCTAGTCTTACGGTCATTAAGTATTTGCCCAGATGTTGGAAATACTCGTTCACTAGTAGCTGAACTTGCTGGTATACTTAATATTTTGCCAAGGACTAAATGAAGGCCCTTCATGTTGTTACCCTTTTCCCAAAAAAACAAAACATCTTCACTCGGCTAGGCTTTAGCAGCAGAATAGCATCCTAACTCTTCTTCCGTCTCTGTATTCCGAATCTTTGCTGTTTTGTTAGTTGGCTATCCAAAAATTCAGAAAACAGATGATTTGGCGGAGAAGGATTTTATTCGGGGGCTCGTCGTTCTCCGGAGCCAAATAAATACTACTCTGAAGCATAGCGATTACGGTTGCCATTACCTCTTATTTTTTCTCTTAGTTCAAAACAGTCAGACAATTAAAAGGCGGATTCAGAAACATGGCTACGTAATGAGCAGTAGAAGGCTCAAAGCATTTTCCCAACATGTTACATGCTACATTTTTCAAAATTTTTCGGGTATGTTCCATATTTATTCATACAAAATGAGGTCTTTTACAACAACCCATAAATTTTCTTGTATTTTGACAAAAATTTTAGATTATTTACGAAATTCCAGAGGTTCCTATAAGCTTCAAACCCTGTCCACGTCAAAGGGCGCTTATTCCGGAGCCAGTGTGATCCCGTACATTCGCTCTCTCTCCCTCTTCCACGGGACTTTCGCGCATAGAGCTTCCAATCCGCTCTCCCAAGCTAGGTTTATGACTTCTTGTATTCCACAAATAAAGACATACGCACGTCGCGCAAAACCCCGACACCTTTTCGTGTTTTATTTATCGAGTGTACAGGTTAAAGCCACCCTCCTCCGAGCATTTGGTCCTTCGAGCCGGATAATCCATCCATCCCCAGCAGCTCCGGTAGCCCTAACACCGCACAAGATAAGAAAACATTTCACAAAGCTGCCGGTCATTTCTATGATTTTTGTCTAGATCTGATTATCCGATTTATCCGAAACTACGGCAGCTTCCGATTTTTCTAATCTATTGTCGCATTTAATTTATATTACATTCCTGCTATTTCCAAAATTTAAAGTGTGTGCTTAAATATATACCACGCCACAGTGTAACTTACAAATTTCGAATTTCTCTTCGTTTACTGTGTTCCGCTTGCACTTATTTCCACATATACCCTTATATACAGTCCGGTACAGTCCACTCGACTGATCTACAATCGTCAACAACAACTTACATCAAATTAAATAAATATACAAAAGCACAAATATATCGGCACGGGTGTTTTTCCACCGTAGTTGTCTTCGCTCTTCTGCCTTGGCATACGGCATATTTTTAATAAGTTCCAACTAACTAATTCAGATAGAATTACAAGTGCGCTTCCATATACAGCGGCGGAGCACGGCCTTTCCACGGAGTCAGCGTCGAGTGTGCGTGTGGGCGAGAGCGAGATGGGTGAGTCCGAGTCTGTGAACCGCAACAAGGTGGCTAGCGTGGGTGTTTTAAACGCAGATCGTGGCGACCCTCGATGCGGCGTCACTGGAAAGTACGGGCAGACCGACTCTAAGTTTATGTAAAGGCGTATTAAAAGCTCAAATTAATGCTGCGGGGCAAGTCTTTTAAACAAGGAAAAAAATAAAGAAAAAGCACTGAGAGAAATTATAGCCAAGAAAAACACTGAGAGAAATTATAATAAAGAAAGGTTAAAAGAAAAACATATGTAATTGAACCAAGGAAAACATTGAGAGAAATTATAATGAAGAAAGGTTAAGAGAAAAAAATATATCTAAGTAAACTAAGGAAAACACTGAGAGAAATTATAATGAAGAAAGGTTAAAGGAAAAATATATTAAAAAAATAACAAGAAAGGAAGCTAACTTCGGCATGCCGAAGTTTAAATACCCTTGTAGTAAGTAGAAAAAGAAGAAGAAAAATGTTCAAACTTTTTCGCTCTTTCGGGTACTGACATAAAATAAATGTTGCGAGTGAAAAATGTTGCCAGCAAAGAATGTTCTAGCGAAAAATGTCGCCAATGAACTAAATGGTACGAGCAACAAAGCAAAACATATGTATTATTATTATTATTATTATTGAGAAATTAACACGTAATTAAAAATTACGTGAAATTTGTATTAGCTATGGCGACTGAAGGCCTTAAGCTTGTAATATATAATTTTTGTTATCATGTAACGATGAAATGTATGATTGTTTATATTTATATTGTGTGGTAAAGTTTTGTATTTTTAAAGAATTGTATTGATTGATGTATGTTTTCAAATGAGGTAATTTCTCTAATTGTTTGTTTCAAATGTTTCGTTCTCTCTTGCTGAAGGGCAGGACAGTCCAGTAATATATGTTGTTTTGTTATGTTGGTGTTGCAGGTTGCGCAGATTGGTGGTGAAGTTTTATTGAGTATGTGGCTATGGGTGAGATTGGTGTGTCCTAGTCTTATTCTTGAGAATTTGATTGAGTCAGCTCGTGAGATGTTTTTTGACGGGGTGCTGTCGGGACTGATATTTTTGTAGTAGATTGATGAATTGTTGAGTATTACATTTTTAAAGGATTGGGTGTTTCTTTTAAGGTGTTTCAGGATGTCTGATGTACTGAAGTTTTTTTGGGTGATCAGATGGAAATTAGGTGCGTTTTTTACAGTTTTGTCCGCGAATTCGTTTCCTGGGATCCGGACCCTTCCAACGTATATAGTAGTGAGAGCATATTGAAGACTATAGAAACTATAGAAGTTTTATTCAGATAGCTTTAAAACTGAGGGACTAGTTTGCGTAGAGACGGACAGACAAACAGGCGGACAGACGGATAGACGGACATGTCTAAGTCGACTCGACAGTTGAAGCTGATCAAGAATATATATACTTTATAGGGTCGGAGAAAATCTACCGGAAAAAGGAAACCAGCAAAGCCAAAAATTATGAAATAAATGAACAAAATATATCTAAAAACCTGGATACATGTTTTATTAAGCCCTGAGGGGGAAATTTTCCTGATCTAGAACTCCGAGTGGACTCTCTTTCGGCCCACCGACCGGAAATGAGCGTAGACACTGACTCTTCTTTTCGCTCAATGCTGATAGCCAACAAAACACATTTTCTTTTCAAACAAGTAACTCGGGGGCTGACAAATTGCACTTTCCGTCAGCTCACCGGCTCATCTAAGCCACCTTGTTCAATCTTTAAAAATTTTCTGTAAGGAGACCCAGGCGGGAGTTCTATCCCAGCGTACGAAAATGACTTCAAAAAGCTTGCATTTAATTTGCGCATATTGCTGCTCGAAAACATCCCTAGTGAGAATTCGACTGGAGACAATCAGGCTGTTAATAGGTTGTTTTCCATAAACTGCTTCCAAGCTGAAAACCTCCTGCGCATACTCGCGAAAACCAGAGCGTTAAAATATAAATTAAAGCAAAAAGCAAAATCTTGGACTAATGAATTTGAACTTTAATTTAATGAATGAGCATCTGAGATTTAATCTACACTGTGTTTACAATTGACTCAAATCACAGAACACAGATCTGACATAAAGCGTCCAATGGTACCCACCTTCTGTAACACTTAATGACAGCAGATCTGTCAATTAGCTTTCGACAATTTTCAATAAATTTTAATTATTTACAAACTTAAAACGCACATCTATTTGCGAATGGCATCTAAAATAGGCGTTTTTTAATTTTGACGAGAATAAGTGACGCCGATTAACTTTGCACTTGCTTAAGATCCGCTTATCGATCACAGCTCAAACAGCATCTTTTGTGTCGGTATTTATTAGTACTTTTTGAAACATCAATTAAATTCACGATTATTAAATATGACTGATTAAAATCAGACTTATTCTTACATCATTCCAAAATCGAACGTTATTTTAAGTCCTATTTTAAACAATGTGAAGTTTTTTTCGATCCCCTTTTAAAATTCCTTTCCTTATCCTTAGTTAAAACTTCCCCCAGCTGGATGTCCATAGTTAACCCATCAAATCAGTTGTAAAGAACTTGTTAACCAACCAACGTTGGCCTCCTTTTCAAGAGACTTCTCCTAATTAGCTAACTTTCCTTGGCCAACCATAAATTATTGAACAATATTAAAAATGTGTATTATTTAAGGTCAAGTGAGGGGAGGAAGGCGAAGGTGCAGTATAATGCTGCTCTCGCGATTGGAAGGCGGCTTCGGGACAAAGCAAACCTCTCCCAAGAGGAGAAGGCAAAGCTAGCCTGGGCCGAGCAGAAAATGGAAGCGCTGTTTGCACGGATGAAGGATGATTCCCTTGGTCCCATGCCTACATTTGATGGTGCAGGGTGGCTGGAAAAAATCTTGAAGTGCATTAACGACCCGACTCGGAAGTGGCTGACGCAAACGGTCAGCCAGATGGAGGCGTTGTGGGAGGAGCCAAGCTGGAGGTGGTGGACAGGGAGTTAATCCCATCCATACCGAAGGCGAAGGTACTCTTCCCCATCGCAATCCAAGGGGACCGGGCGCTGAAGCTGCTACGGCTCCAAAACCCGGACATACCAACCGCAGACTGAAAGGTACTGCACGTTGCGACCCCGACACCCAAAGAGGGGGGCCAGTGCGTAGTCCTCCAGATAACAACAGATGGGCGGAGGACATCCTGTACCCTCGATACGAGAAGGCGGCGTGGGGCATGGGTAGTGTCTACCTGCGCCTCAAAAAGCCCCACCCAGGAGACAAGGATGCTCACACCCTGCAGGCAAGGTAGAAAAGGACCTAGGTCTGGACTCCATCGTTGATGCTGCCCAGGAGATTATGCTTAACGTCTCGGAGGAGGAGGACGGTGCTCTGGCAGTCATAGTCAACCCGTCCCGAGCTGATCAAGGTACCCATGACACTCTCCTGAGTGGGGAGCTGCAGCTCAACATCCAAAAAAGCAAAGTCGTGTCAGCGGAACTCCTGAATGCCATGGAGCAAGGGTCCGTCGACATAGCTTTGGTCCAGGAGCCGTGCTCGTGGTGCAGACGCCAACGCACACCAGTGCGTGTGGGGAAGCCCGACATAAACGACAGAGGTGAGCCACTCTTAGACTTTTTATTATCTATGTATAGCAAAAGTGGGGGAGGAGCACACCTTCGTAGGTCCCACCTCCTCAAACGTGTTAGACGTAACATTCGTAAGGGGACGATGTACTATGGTATCAGAATGGAGAGTACTTGAAAGACCATCCTTCTCAGATCATAAGTACATACAATTCCAATATGAATTCGTCCACTCTCCCAAACAACTGTCCTTTGGAACCCCCGGAACACTGACTGGGGAAAGTTTAAAAGGACGATCACGACACGACTCGAGACCTCAAACAATTTTTCAAAATCGCCAAAGAGGCGAAAAATGCTATTGTCAATGTGGAATACAAGATCCTACTAAGGGATTACAAGAAGGAACTACGCAGGGCGCAAAGAAGATCGTGGAGAAACATCTGCTCCAATAGCAAGACGGCCCCAGAAACGGCTGGACTCCGGAAGTTGCTATCAAAGCAACCTACCATACAAAGTCAGCTCAAGTGTAAGGACGGAAAGTGGACTGAGGGCAGCGAGGAGGCCCTAACAGAACTAATGAAAACTCACCCGGGATGCACTGAGGTATCCGATGCCAACAGGCACCATGACTTCGCAACTGGAGAAAAGCTTCTCCCAACAAATTTAATATACTTTAGAAGAATCCAATGGGCTATAGACTCCTTTGCGGGAATAAAAGCAACAAGACTAGATGGAATATTCGCAGCCATGCTACAGGTGACCAAAGAAGTCATCGCCCCATGGCTCTACGCTATATTTACAGCTTGCTTAAGCACGGCTACATCCCTATCCAATGGAGGACTTCTAAAATTGTCTTCTTGCCAAAAGCAGGGCAGTGCAGTCACGTTAGCCCCAAGGCCTACAGGCCGATAAGCCTCCCCTTTTTTTTTAATCAAGACGCTGGGACAGCTGCCTGACAAATACATCAAAAACGATGTGGGAAGACTGCTGCATGCTTACACAAAAAAAAATCAGTGGAGATGGCACTACACTCACTAGTAGTCACCATTGAGAAAGCCCTGCACAACAAAGAATATGCTCTCGGAGTGTTTGTGGACATATCCGGAGCATTTAATAACGCCACCACAGACGCTATAATGGACCTCCTAGAAACGGCCAACACGCCCACCGCCATCAGTATGTGGATAAGTTGTAGACGGGTACAATCCAATTTGGGCACCGCCTCCATGGTGAAAGGAGGTCATCACCTGTCACCTTTCTTGTGGAATATGGTGGTGGACGACCTGATATTCGAAAGGAAGACCCCAAAGATTACAGCCTATGCTGACGACATAAGCATAATTATCACGGGAGTCTGTCCATCGACCCTCAGCTGGATTATGGATTCAACACTCAGGGAGATATGTGAGTGGGCGAAGAAGGTAGGACTCAGTATCAACCCGGAAAATACGGACCTCATTCTCTTCACCAAGAGAAACAAGGTGCCGCTATGGGTCCCCCCGAAAATTAACACAACCAGACTGACCCCGAAAACACAGGTCAAATACCTCGGCACTGTATTAAACAGCAAGCTGGCATGGAAGCCGAATGCACTAGAAAGGGTAAAGAAAGCCACTATAGCGCTATATGCACCCAAGAAGATGCTTAGCAGCACATGGGGCCTCTCACCCCTCTAATGCACTGGATTTACATCTCGGCGGTGCGTCCAACTCTGCTCTATGTGTCCTTGTGTGGTGGAAAGCCATGGAAAAGAAAACATATTACAAGCTTATGGAGAGAACTCAGCGGCAGGCACTGCAGGGGCGCTGAGATCATAGACCGCGGTTAACCTGTTTTAGACAGTCAAGCGGCGATAAGATCTATGCAATCGTCAGCGGTCAGTTCCAAAAGTGCAAGCAGGGAGGCACTAGATATCCTTAGCACGACCATGTCAGTGCGAATCTACTGGGTTCCTATCCACCAGGGCATCGCTATCGAACGACACGACAGACGAACTTGGAAAGGAAGGCGTCGGACTGCCGAATGAAAGAACAGAAAACGTTCCTGTCTCCCTCAGAACGCTCCAAAGCAAACTTGAGAGGTGGGCCGACCTACAAGCTGCAAGCAGATGGAAGAGAACTTCTACAACCTGCAAAGTAGCAAAAGTCATGTGCAAAGAGCGCAACGAAAAGCTAAGCCACTACGTACTGCATCTTCCAAGAAAGACTGCAGACTGTTAGTGGGAATTCTCACAGGGGAAGGCTTAGCTGCGGCATGCATTCAAACTGGGCATTACCGACAACGCCAAATGCAGGAAATGTGATGAATCTGAGGCAACAGAAAGAAGATGCCTGCAAGAAGAAGACATGCGAATTACTTGTCTTTGCAAAAAGTACCCCGATCCTTAAAGGTTTTGAGTCCCGCGACAAAGGTCCACTCAAAAAACCCCTGGACAAGCTTGGGCCATATTGGCCTAAGCATGGCTCCCGTGAGGGCCATCCGGTTTAAATTAACTTTAAGGTGGTACTTCTACTAGAGGTACTTCTACTAGGTGGTACTTCTACTAGAGAGTCACATACCACTTTTCTGTAAGGTCTGTTTAATCTTTCGGCTCTTTCTCATATATAGTTTCTGAGCATTCGTAAAGAATAGTTTAAGGCTAGTCAGAAGAAGGGTGGTAAGGGTGCATCAGACCAAGGCAAGATCGGCATAGTATTTGCTGATGTATATTCCCTGGCTCTACTGGTGCATCAAATCGACTCGCAGGTAAATATCAATCTGATAGACACCATCTTTACCTCGGAGAGGGTCCTCCACTCGGTACCGCCTGGAAACGTACTACGCTACGGCTAATGCGAGCATCTACTATGACTCCTCCTCCCTACCGAGACCTGGGTAAGTCTTAAAGACCTCCTCTAAACTCAGGCGTGTAAAGCGATCCGTGCCCTCTGACTTTCGGTTCACAGCTGAGGGGTTAATCCAGCTGTGTTAGAACGGAGCCTTCCCAGGATCGGCCAACCCTGGGTCGGAACAGGCCTTGCCGTGGCTTAGGGGCGAAGCCACGGTGGACCCTCTTCAAAGCCCCAAACCTCTCGGGCCCACCGCGCAATAAACTCTAAAAAACAATTAGCTTCGCTCAGATAACTCCGTCGAGTTCGGTGGAGACTGCTAAGTCGAGCACTCCCCAAACGACAACACAACAGGCTAACAGAACCATTAAGGCGAGCCACGCCAAGGCGGGAGGAAACGAGAAGCCAAAGTCAATTTCCCATCAGCAGAGGAAAGCGCAGGCCAGCACACATACCACTTCCGTTAGAAGGAAGCAAAATTAGTCTTTATACCAAAACCAGGGAGAAAAGGACACATCCAAGCCAAGGACTACAGGCCGATCAGCCTGACCTAATTCCAGATGAAAACGCGGATACTAGATATCCATATCAGAGGAAGAAGAGAGAAAAACCCTGCCGAAGCACAGCATGTATACAGGAAAGGAAGATCCACGGAGACAGCACTACACGAAGTAGTGGAATACATAGAAAAGGCACTGGTATATAAAAACTACACGTTGGCCTCTTCCTAGACATCGAAGGCGCCTTCAATAACTTAAATACAGATTGGAGTTTAAGAAGGCATCAGAAAATGGATCGGCGCAATAAGGCGAATAAGCCTCCTTGGTTTACTAAAGAGTTGAGTCGCCTTAAAAATAAAAAATCTAATCTGTATTCTAAATATAAACGTAACGGTTCTCAATCTGTCCTTTCCTCTTATTTATCTGCTCGGTCGAGATTTACCGTGCTGAACGCGCAGTGTTACAAAAATTATTTGACTCGTTGTAAGGCCCAGTTCTCTGAGGACCCAAAACAGTTTTATAATTTTGTTAACACCAAACGTAAGCCAATTACTCATCCTTCCTCGCTTTCCTTTGGAAATACTACCGTAAAAAATGATCAGGCAATTGCCGATCTGTTTGCGCAGTTTTTTCAAACCACTTACTCTAATTCCACCGACTCAAGTCGGACTTATTCTTACATCATGCCCAAGTCAAACTTAATTTTCAGTCCTAACTTAAAC
>VNJU01009743.1:0-42802 GCA_008042675.1 Drosophila seguyi | reverse complement strand
ACAATACGCAACCGTTCTAAAGCTTCTTCTTTAGTTTCGGCTATAACCAACACGTCATCAATGTAAACGACAGCGCATGAGTGTGCCAGTGATCCCAATGCTCTTGTTATGGCCCTCTGAAAAACAGAAGGTGCATTTTTCAAGCCAAAAGGCATGGTCAAAAACTCGTACTGGCCCTTTGGAGTCACAAACGCGGTTCGTTCAATTGAATTTTCGTGTACTGGAATTTGGTAAAACCACTAGCCATATCTAAGCACGAGAAATATTTTGCACCGCGAAGCCGGGCAATCTGGTCTGCGATAAGAGGCAATGGATACCTATCAGCAATGGTATTATCATTTAACATCCTGTAGTCTACACAAAGACGATCAGTGCCATTTTTCATTTTGACTAACATCATTGGGCTGGCGAAAGGTGAGCAACTTGGACGGATAATATTTGCTTTTAACAACTCATCGATTTTACAACGCACCAGGTTTTTCTCTTCCTCGCCAAGCCTATAGGGACGTCGTTGCACTGTCTTTTGTGGATCTATTAACTTAATTTCCAACAGCCCTGTCGAGACTCGAGTTTTTGGTATTCCACTAATAAACCAGTCAGAGTAGCATTTTAGGATATTTGTTAAGACAATTTTATCGGAATCAACTAAATCTGTATCAGAACTTATAATATCCTCGTAATCAGTTAAAGTCACCTTATCTATAATTTTCGTTTTATAAATTTGAAATTTATCAGCGTCTATCATCACGCCAAAGCCTTGGCTAAGAATCTCTCGACCAACTAACACATCGTATTTCAAATACTTGTCTAAAATTACGTGTAACAAAATCTCAAAACAGTATTGTTCAATATTTATTTTGCATAAAACTTGTTGAGTGCTATAAATTGCATCGTTACTTATGCCATTGAGTTTTACAACATTATTAACTCTTTTCCCTTTAAATTTATGGGCGACACTTTCCTTGACCAGTGAGCATTCTGCACCGGAATCGAAACAAAATGGAACAGACTCACCGGATGCCTTTATTGTTCCAGAGGGTGGAGCTACTGCGCAGATATCCACTCGCTTCTCAAAAATTCTTTCGCTTCCACCTGATCGGCCTTTAGGACATGCGGATGCAAAGTGCCCAATTTCGTCACATTTGAAGCATTTGACACCAGATCGATTTTTCACACCCGTCGTATTTGTGCCGCTGTAGGATTTGCCTTTACTCTGGCCCTGCTGCAAACGTGCCCGACATTCGGCATATTTATGCCCAACCTTTCCGCAGTAGTTGCATTTCACCAGGGACGGAGATTTGAACTTTTTGCGATCCGAGCCAGTTGCATCGTCTTCTATGCTACGCTTCATGAAGGAGTGTGCCTGCAACTGTTGTTGTAGCTCATTGCGAGTTTTTACATTGGTGGTAAAAATCCAGCGCGCCAACTTGCTGTCAACTTGAGCCATGTGAGCCAAGGTTACGGACACAGCTATTTCTTCTAAATCCTTGGCTTTCCATTTAGACATAAGCATCGTGACAATCCGGCTGCCGTATTCAGCAAAGCTTTCTTCTGGTTTCGGTCGACCCTTCAATACGTTGAGAACCATGCCAGCAGAAGTTTCAATTCCAACAAAACGCTGAAGAAACAGTTCCCTGAACTGCGCCCAAGTGATGCCGGCAAAGCATATTTGTGAAAGCCACTGTGATGCGGTGCCTTCTAATGCCTTACTTAGTGCTATCACCAGATTGCTACCTTGGAGAACGTTATCAGCAAATATAAGGTCCACCGTGCTACACCAAGATGAGGGCTCCACTCCAGCCACGTCAGGGTTAAATTTTGGTAAGGTTATGTGTGAAGCTATACCATCGGATTGCGGCGCCTTTGGAGTCTGCATGTTTTTAATGATTTCCACCAGGTTGCGATTTTGAAGTTCCAATGCTAACAAATGTGGATCAGTAGGCAAAGCAGATCCCACTTCTGATGTCGGAGAAATCCCATTTATTTCCATTTTCGGACGCAGCAAGTTTTGTTCGTATCGGTGGCGCAATCGTAACTGTGCTCGCTAAGCACATTCCAAGTTATTTCACAAGTTTTGCAAATCATAATGCTATCTCTTTTCTACGCCCTTACGAACAGACCTTACTCAACAGCAGAGTCTGTCTCTTTTCCTGAGCTGTTGTGCATTCTGGAAACCGTTAGCAACATCGTGTTGCCACTCAAAATGTACATGCATGCACAATGGTCAAACTAACCATTCTATGCCACACATATACAGTGGGTAAATTAACCATTCTACGACATATATATAAATTCACAGCTAATCTGCCTTAGCCAGAGAGACACCTGCCTCGGACTCGGGCTCATACTCAGACTCAGACTCAGACTCATACTTATACACAGACTCATACTCAGACTCACCTGTGTGCCGCCTCGACTATCCCCTCCCCCCACCTTTAGTTTTCTCAACCTTTTTCCCACTTCGTGCCTCTGAATTAATGGTGGTTGAGGTGGTTGTTGTGGCTGTTTTTCGGCCGTTATCTATTAGCTAACAGCCACAACAACAACCACAACAACAACAACTGCAACGCTTAGCACTCAATGTATGATAGCCATATGGTCCGAGATATATTTTTAAGTGGTGTGAAATCACTTCAGGTTTTATCATCAATATAAGTACCATATAAATTTTACACCAAATTCGGCTGCTCCTTAATTTAAACTAGCAACGAATTGGTGTATAATGAAAATGGGTTCGATTCAAATAATTTTTATTGAAACTTTTAATACAAGTATCTTGCTTTTAGGTTTATTCTTGAATTGGGTTTATTTCGTAGAACATTTTTACGACTTAATCAATTTTGTACTATTCCTTTGGTTTTATTTTCATGAGAGCTTTGTTGTTTAAGAAAATCTAAGAAAATTATGCCAGGATTTGTGTGTAAAGTGTGACAACACATGTTATTTCTGGGATAATAACTTTAACCTTAGTGCACATTTCCTGATTTACCAAAATGCAATTAACTTATCTTAGTGGCAGCATTGTGTTTCGATCTGGCAAGATTTCAATATGAATTTAATTTAACAATTTAAATTATGTAATTCTTAAGATCCTAGTGTTCATTTTCTCATACAACTTAACTATCTGGTAACCCAGTGCTTTTGATCTGGCAACTCCTTAATCAGGATTTCATGCTACTTCCGTGCTACATCTGTGTTGCACTATTAGGTGATCATATTGAGTCAACCAACTATTAAAACACAAGAAAAAACCTCTAAGTAAATTGATTTTAAAAATGTTACGAAAAAACCTTAAGTTTTATGGCAGTTAGTGCAATGGTCTGGCATTTCTATAATATGAATTGAATGTTAGCTAAGACTATAGTCTTAAGTTAACCCACTAGAAATCTTTAATTTAATTTATTAATAAAACCTTGAGTTTTATGACAATTAATGCTATGATCTGGCAACTCTGATTTCGTGGGGAATCCCACTTGCAAAAGCTTAAGGACTTACCGCAATCATCGCTATCGCTGTCATCGATGGTGCTGGCCTGATCGCCGCTGATGCTGCTGCCTGCTCCCGCGAGCAACATGTGGCTGTTGCCATTTCCATTGTTGTTGTTATTGTTGTTGCTGGTTGCCGTGTTGATGTTAATGCTGTTGTTGTTGTTATTATTGTTGTTATTGTTGCTATTGGAGGTGCCATTGTTGTTGTTGTTGCCTAATTGCTGCAGCATCAGCGGCGAGCGGGATCGATCATCGTGCAGCTGATGTGTCTGCTGGCGATGCTCCACCGTTAACCCATGACCGCCGCCATGTCGATGCAGTGCCTCCAAACGCTCTCGCTCCATTTGCAGTTGATGCGGATGGGGTTGCTGCTGCTGCGCCTGCTGCTGCTGCTGCTGTTGCAGGGCAACATAGTGGGCGGGTGGAAAGTGCGCGAGCAGGTGGGGCGGCATGGCGGGATGATGGTAGTGAGCTGGTGGAGAGTGACGCTCCCGAAAGTGTTCCCGCTCCCGTTCCCTCTCCCGCTCCCGATCCCGTTCCCTCTCGAAGCGCAGCAGCTGCTGCTGTTGTACTATGTATTGCTGCAGCGCAGCATGATGTTGCTGCTGCTGCTGCTGGTGATGTTGCGCCTGTTGCTGGTGATGGTGTTGCTGTTGCTGCTGCTGCTGCTGCTGCTGGTGCTGGTGATAGTGGGCGGCCAGTGCCTGCTCCCGCTCACGCTCCCTTTCCCGCTCGCTGTCCCGCTCGCGGTCCATCGAGTCCTGCGGACTGCCACGCCCCGAGGAGGAGGAGGAGGCGGCCAGCGCTGCTGCTGCCGCCGCTGCGCCGGCCAAAATATCGGTGATCATGAAGCGGGATCGCGTGGCCGTCGTCGTTGGCGTGGTCGATGTATTGTTGCTAACGGTATTGCCGACGGCCGGTGTGTCGCCACCTGGCGGCGAGTCGCGCGGCGGATGGACAGTGCCGCTGGGCACACTGGCAACGGGAGTTGCCGTTGCTGTGGACATTTCCGGTGGCATTGTGGTCATGTGTGGCCGGCGGTGATCCCCCCCGATCTGCTACCCTACCACTCCCCCACTCCGGGCACTTTGACACTCGAAAAAAATTCTTCACACGCGAAAATGGCACACCACGAGTTGCACTCTCGGTTTATGGGTGTGTGTGTGTGTTAATTTAAAAGGACAAGAGTAGGTTGAGTTTTTTAATTAAGTGAAAGTTGTTGCCCCCCAAACTTGTTATTTCTTCAGTTCAGTTTTGTCGCTGTTTCACGTTGTTGTTGCTTGTTTTTAAACCCAATTTATGTAATAAAAATCACTTTTAATTGTTCCACTAAAAGTTTAGCTTGTCTTTGGGTTTTATCGTTGGATTTTAATAGTTTTTAAAGGTTCTGTTAGTCGATTTCGGAGGGTACGGTCCCACTTAACGGACTTTTTTCGACTAAAAAAAAAACGGTAGAATGAAGCACTCAGGTGCGCTTTGGGGCTCTCTGGGATGTCGCGCACTGTTTTTGTTTTGACTCAAAGCGGAGCGTGCTGCAGACAAACAACCGCTCGCCTCTGACTTGCCACCGAAACTGAGACTGTGGCGGCCAGCGGAAAGCAGCTTGGCGAAGCAACAGCAAGCGCAGGAAAAAACCAGTTGAGCCTCTGAGGTGCCTGGGGCCAGCTGCCACCTGTCTCGTCGTCTCTTTCTCGCCGCCTGGGGGCGTGGTGAGTTCCTCTCGCCGTCCGCCACGAATCTCTCTCGTTCTCCAGCGCCCCTCTCTTGAGCTTCGCTCAGCTCTGTCTCCCTCTATCGCACTTGGCCACTTACTGGCGTGTCTATTGCCCGCATTTATTGGTCGTAATTGGCAGCAATTGACATTTATTAGGCTTCAATCAGCAGCGGCAGCGACGAGTCCACTGTAAGTGCGAGTGTGCGTGTGCTGCCGCTCTCCCTCTCTCTGTCTCTCGTTCTGCCCACTCTCTCGCTGTCTGTGGTGTGGTGAGTTTTGGCACTCGCAATGGCCGCTAACGGTAGTTTTTATGGCACGAGACAATTTCGGTTGAGCTGTGATCGTAGTACTGAAATTTAGAAAATACTGCATAAAATGAACATGATTGCATATAAAAAATACATTAAAATATTAAAATTATAATTATGTAGCATTATATGAGTACATTCTAGATATAAAAGCATATTTACAAGGTAAACTAAGAATATATAAAGAATTATATTATTTGTTTCCATTTTAAGTTGTTTTAATATTAATAAAGTTGTGGCAGAAAATAAAATGAAATATAGATAAATCTAAAAAAAATCTATATATTTTAATATATAAGTATAAATCATTAAAAGATTCCAACTAGTAAGTTCTGTATTTAACTTCTCATTTACTAACTTAACAAAGTTTTCTTTTTATTTGTGGACAACGCATATTAAAAATTATTTATTAAAATAAAAATTAATAATTAAAAATAATAAATATTCCACATTCAGCCCCTTAAGGATCAAAAAACTATTTCAAAACGTGTTAAAAAACTTCGAAAAAGACTTGCTATAAACTTTTTATAGCACCGCCGCAGGCACTCTCAACACGATTATGGCACAGCTTCTGGTGTATCTGATGGATTGCCACAGATGGCCAAGATGGATGGATGAATGGGATGCTGTCATCCCTGTTTTGAGCTGGCCACGCCCCCTTAAACTGGTTCACACACACACACGCACATGGACACGCTAGCGCGTGGCTACATCTGACTCGCTCTGACACCGGCAATGGCCGGCACACACACACACACACATACCCATCAGGCTCTCTCACTCGCCAGCTTTGTTGTTCTTTGTATTTTTGCGCTTGTTAACACTTTTTGTTTGCCATTTAAACAGTAAATTGGCAGCAGTTAAATGCCGCACACTCGCTCTCTGTCGCACAGTCGAGTGCCTCTCTCTACACTTCTTTCACCCTTTTTTTTTATTATTTGGTTTTTCCTTTTTTTTTTTTTGATTTTAGTATCGATGTCGATTTGCTGCCTAATGTGGTAGTGAATGGCAGGCTAAATAATGCAAAGGCATTATTTTACGATATTTTAGTGTATAAAATAAATTCATTTAGTTGTTAATTCAATGATCTAATTCCCGAACTAATTGATTTTTAAATCAGTTTGCATTTATTTTAGTTTCATTTTTAATTTTGTATTAAAAAAAAATAATTTTTGTATAAATTTTCTCTGAAAATATTTATTTTATTTTATTTTAACCTTCACATATCTTTTCTCGAAGAAAAGAACTTGCACTCGCTTGAAGTTACTTGCTTACTGACTTTGGAATTTTTGCCAGCTTCCTGTGACAGCCCCCATGCTTCCAGGAATATTTAGAGCTGATCGTTGATATATAATCAGGTTTAGGCAGGAAAATAAAGACGTGACTGGGCTGAATAAACGTCTGCCCTGCAATTAGACTCTCCTAGTTTTTATTTAAGCAACAAGATTCTAAGTATAATCAATAAATACTTCAGGAGAATTAATAAAACAAATAAGGAAGGGAAACTATATTTAAAAAGCCAAAAACCCCATGCAGCTTATAATTTAATCAGGGGATAATATTCGAAATTGGTCATACTTAAGCCAAAAATTAATTAATTTGTAACTATAAACTTTTTTAAGTTGATTTTTACTAGGTTAAAAAAAAAACAGGAAAAATGGTCAGATCGATCAAGAATAAAGTGAAAAGACTCCTTCACTGACTAAAACTATAATATCGGACAAAGGTAGAACCAAAATTAGCTTATTGTTCAGGACTTTACTAAACTTCTTTTGAACCAACCCTATTAAAACTGATTGTTACTTTTAATTGTAATAAGTATCTTAAATAATTTTGTATGGCTTTTTAATAGTTTAAAATTACTTCTAAAGAAAAACCAACTCTTCAGTTACATGATAGTTAATATTAAAATCAAAATTTTTCAGTTCAAAATAAAAATATCTCTTTTTACGATGAAAAACAGTAAAGTAACTGTAAGAGTTGGTTAACAAAAAATTTCAACTGTTGAAAAAAATTTTTAAATCAAAATGTAATTATTTTTTTTATAATACATCCTTAATTAGAAATAATCCAACTTCAGTTTTTCTTCCATATTTTATGTAATCGGAACATACTTAAAGCTAAAATCCTTACAAGCAACCTTCGATGGGAATTCCCCTGAGCCTATCCATCATCGCCTTTCGGTAATTTCCCAATTTGACACAGATCCCTCCCCCTTAGTTGGCCACCCTTCCCTTTCCATTAATAAGATTCCCGTACAAATACTGTGACAATAATTTGTCTCTGGGCATTCCCTTTGCCTGCTAATGAGGCAACTTGACTTTCGCCACTCTCTCCCACGGACACGCGAAGTGTATTAATTTTCCAGCTGGTCCGACGCCATTTTGTCGGCGACTAACTAACGGTGCAAAGCGAAATATAGCTTACGAAAAAGGAAAATAAGTTAATTAAAGATGAGCAAAGCGAGAATTTTCTGGGATGAGAGATAACGAAGACAGCAATGCTCTCTCTTTTAGAATATTTTAGAATGAACGGAACTATTAATATATTATTTTATTTTCAAGGATTTTATATCGATAAATTTCAAATAATTTGAGCTAGACATTGATGGTTTCGAAAGTTACTTTGTACCAACTTGAAAATAAATATTAAAACTTATACATGAAATATAAAATTCAAGGTATTTAAAGAATATATTTTTTTATTTAAAATTGTAAAGCACCTTCATTTTTAAATTTAGAAATAAACCTTATGTACTAACTTTCAAAATAATGTTACCAGTTAGAGGCAAATTTTTATAGACCCGTCCAGAGTGCCAGAAGATGGCCATTAAGCTCGGTGCGAGTACGGTTCACCTTTCACGTGGTTTAAAAAGACATTAAAAATGACAAATACGCTGTTGGCGGAGCGAGAAGGTCTCCCCGTTCCCAAAACAAATGACCGGGGACGACGACGCTCATTAAAAGTGGCTGCAAGCTGACCGACCGGCTGACCATTAACCTGAAATACCCATCCACTAACTCCGCCTTCTGTTTTAGCCTGCTTTTCCACTGCCACACCACCCCCCCCTCCCAAAAACCACCCAACGCCACCGCCCTGTAAATTTCCGAGTGTCGCCCTGGAAAGTAATTTTAATTAGCCAGTGGTGCCAGCCAGCCACTCACCACCCCCGCCCGAAGTCGTCGCTGAAAAGTGGGTGGAAAGCGGGCGGTAACAACCCCCTGGGGATGCGCTTAAGTGCCTTGAGGATGAGTTCCCGTTCTCCCTTGCTCCCTTGCTCCCGCTGTGTCCTATTTGGCTTTTTGAAGGTGTCGTAATTGCACTCAGCTCACTTGATTCCCGATAAAAGCGGAACACAGGGAATTCGGATTTCGAATGCAAACAAATTAAAAAGCACTTAACGAGGGAACAGGGCGGGCAAGAAGCGGGAAATCCGGCCAGAGAAACGGAGAAGAAACCGTATGGAGTGGGGTCCTTCTCCTAAAAGAGAGATCATTTACCAGTTTACCGGGGTTTATAAAGAGAAAAAAGAATAACAGGGAACTTTCATGTTTTTTTTGAAGAATTTAAATTTAAATGTTGTAAGCCGGATCGAACTATTATATGTTTTTGTAGTAGAACTTGCTATATGAATTCTTTTAAAAATATGGGAAATAGAAACCTATATTATTGAAAGATGTACCTCCTCGAGATAAAAACATTTTTTAAGAATTCAGAAATGGGATTTAAATTGAACAAAAATCTGAACATTATATTTTATAGCTCCCAATGTAGCAATCAAATAAATAAAATAAAAAAAGGCCATAAAGTTATAAATGATCGTATTAATTTTGTCAAAATCAATCTCTATATTTTATAAGTCCCCAAGAAAAGTGACTGATTTTGAAATCATTAATATCAGGCTATAAATCGATTGTATTTTATATAATCTATTAATTTTGTCTTTCAAAACCATAAAAACCTTGAAATTAAAATGTAAGCGGAAGTTTATCTAAAATTTAGTATCGAAACATTTTATATGTAATATATTTAAAAATTGTTGAACTTGTTAAAAATTTAGTAGGTTATTTAATGATTTATTTATCTAGAGCTACAAATTAGTACTAAACTAAAAGCTAACGTAAGTTTAAGAGCACGCTTTTTGTGCAGAAACTTAAGACTCGCCAGTAGGTCCTTACATTAAAATCCCTTAAAAAAGTATTTTATATAATACCCACAATTATCCATTACCTTATTAACTACCTATTTATGTTTATTTCCACCCATTTACCTTTTTTTACGCTGATCAATTTGTGAATTAAATGCACTCTTCTCGGATTTCGTGTTAATCACTCTTCGATTTTAGTGCATTTAGCGGTAGAGCGGTAATTATGAGTGCCCCTAATGCCATCATGGCAACTGATACCTTTGATTGTCAGTTGCCGGAGATAAGTTTCAGGTCCTGAACAGGCCCAAATGGCTGGAGGGTGCCTCGCATAAATACTTATAAGTCCGGGGCCCCTATCAAAATCTTATCGCCGCAACACATCAAGAGCAAGAGTTGGAGTCAGAGTCGGAGTCAGAGTCAGAGTCAGAGTCAGACTCAGATTCAGAGAGTCAGAAGGTTTTTCCAACCCACAACAACGAGCAGTCAAAGAGTCGGGAATCGGCGTTGACAATATTTTTCATGCTAAGAGACTTTTAAGCTGTCAACGCGCGCCGCTCATAAAAATCGACCACCAGCTTGAACAGACTGGACGGGACGGAATCGACGGGAATCGAAAAAACGTGTCCCAAATTGAATCGGTACGGACTAGCACACAGCAAAAAATATATATTATATTTTAGCTGCTTATAAAAAAGGGGTTGTCTTGAGAAACTTTTTCTCACCAAATAAAAATGTATAGAAAGTCAAGGCAGAGACTAGACCGGGGTTCATGGATAGATCTAGAAGTCTATAGACTATTTTTGTACTGTTTCTCAAACTTGCTAAACTAATACGTTTTTCTCAGTGCACCTTGCAGCTTTGAGCTGCATTTAGAATTGCATTTCGAGGTTTCCCAACAGCGTCAAACTGTCTGGCAATTGTTTCATACATTTAATGTGCTTCGGGGAAGTGGGTGAAGCTTAACTTGATTGGAATGCGACTTAAGTGAGTGAGGAATAAGAAAAATAGTTTAATCAAGATAACCAAAAGTAATCAGTTATCTAAAAAATCGAAATTATGTTTTGCATAATCAGATATTCTATTGAAAAATGTGATTAAATCTGGCATAAAAACCGTATTTAAAGAGCAACAGCAAGGCAAACTGTAAAGATAGGTAATTTAACAGTTTTCGGTATTTTTACCGTAGTTTACAGTTAAATTAAACCACAGTTATGGGCTAGATCCTTTTTATTAAAAAATACATTTATTTAGGTAGATTTAAAGTTCTTATATTCAAAAACACAAGTTGCAAAGAATTATATTTCCAAGTCAGGATTATTTTTGAGCAACTTTCGCATATGCAAAATAGGTAACAAGTCCTTCTACGCCACAAGTCCTTGGCAGGGGAATCCTGATAGGCTGTTCTCATCGTTATTTGCTTTTTCCCCCGCCATCGGGCGATGCAAACCCCGGCGGTGCGAAAAAAAAAACAACAAATGAATTGAAACCAAATGAACAAACAAATTGGCATCGTTGTAACATCAGCACGTGCCCTTATATGTGAGTGTTGATTTGAGAGTGTCTGTGTGTGTGTGTTGTGTGTGTGTGCCTGTGTGTAAGGTCTTGTTGACAATTGCCAATGGCTGCCTTGTAATTCCCAATCTATGAATATCAAATAGGCCTGGCGTACCCATGCCCATCCAGGGGAGCCCAAAGTCCCCAGCTCTCTGCACGGAAAACGGGAGTTGGGCTGTTTGTCAATCAAATCATAATCTGAATTTTCGAACAACAACAATGAGGTGGGAGCAGACGGGATGAGACAGTAAAATACACTTTAAAAAATTCGAACTTACATTTTTAAGCATTCTTCCTGGTAATTAAGGATCAATGCATAATTAAAGCTTAACTATTTTAATGGTAACTTTACCAGCAACCACAAAAGCCATGTTCATTTGTTAATTTGTTCATTTTATGTTAATTTCCATTCATTTTGAATGGGTATTTTACAAATCAACATAAAAGCAAGAATATCTAATAATATATATAATTTCTAATGTAGATTCTGAAGATCCTTTGTAGTAATTATACCTGAAATAACGAAAACTTTGTTCATTTGTTCACTTATTCATTTGTGTTCATTTCCATTAATTTTGAATGGATCTTTTCTACTCATGACTAATGTAAGATTATCTAATTAATTTTATTTATTAAAACTTAAAGCTTCTAATTATTCTTCAGTGTAGATGGGGACGGTGAGATGAGTCACCGTAGATGGGTACAGTGGGAGGATGAAACAAGTAGATATGGACAGTAGGAAGGCGCAAATGCAATTTTACAATGTTACATGAAACGAGAAAACGCGCAATTTGTGCTCCAACGAGTGCGAGAAAGAAAGAAGAAAATCGCAGAGTGAGTAGGATAGAGAATGGGGGGTGCGAAAGAACAGGAAAGCACAGAGAGTTCACTGTAAGTAAGAGAGGGAAAATTGTGGAAGAGGACTTGTGCTTTGACGCCTTTTTGATTTGATTGTCCATGACATGCCAGTGGCCCAGAGGAGGGGGGAGGATCCCAATCCCAATCCGCTCAACCGAACCAGACCCCATATATACCATACATACATATGTATTCCTGTCTTGCTCTACCCCCAAGCCCCTCACTGCAGGTTCATCATTTGTAATTCAAGTCAAAACGTAGTTAGCTGGCGCCATTGTTACTGTCTAAGACAGGACCTAGGAAATATTACATTTACAAAATGTCCTTTTGCAATAAAAACTTTAAATTTAAAGATTATAGATTACTATAAATTAATTCTATAAATTCTTAGCTCATCCGAAACTAATTAAAAAAAAGTAATGGTAGTGAACAGTGATCCTTGTAAATATTTTTATACAATTTATAATTCATTATTTACTATCAAATATCCTTTTAGTTTCTGAGGGTATTCTAAAATTCGATTATCAGATTCTCAAAAATTCCGTATCCTTGTTTTTGTTGCTGCTGCTTGTAATTTTCTTTTACGTTTCAATGCATTCATTTTCTGTGCCTTCGCAGGAGCGAATGTTTGTATTTATTCATATGTGTGTGTGTCGTCGTCGGTGTTTTTATTTTTGCATTTTTGACTCAATTACAATATTCATGCAAAGCCAGTTGCAGAAAAAAAGAGGAAAGGACAACAAGCGGAGCGCATAAGTAATATTGCTGCCAATCGGATTACATCGTGTGATCAAAATATTAAATCAAAGTCAGGCAAAAGGACAAGCTGGGTTGTATATCCTTCTTATTTCTGCAAGTTTTAATTTTTCCTTACTTTTTTCTTAACTTTATTACTTTGTGATATGTGGAGACTCTCGAAATAAAAAAAAGGGTCGAGATTTTTAAGCAGAGAGCTGCCAGACTGTTGGAAAAATAAGAGAGCTCCTGTAGAAATAATCAAACTTTCGAAAAAGACATTATTAAAATTTGTTGAGGGGAAAATAGAGTAAAAACATAAATAGTTTTATTCTTTTGACAGTTTAAAAATATTAATTATCCAAATATGAAAATAATGGGTTCATTCTAGTGTAGAAATTATAATCAATAATAATAAATAAATAAATAAATAAATACAGATTAATTTGTATTGCTTTTTTAATGTATTATTCGCATCTCGAAGACTTGGATACTTACCAAAGATAAGATAATAATAGATGGACAGAGATCCGAAATAACTATTACTTGCCATTCCAGGTCCTATAATATGAACCTCAAAAATTTGTTCTTAAATTTCTAACAAGATTTACTAAATACTAAATGATTTTTGTGTTATAAATTAAAAAATAATGATATATTTTTATTATATTCCCTGTTAATTTATTTACAAATACAATTTCTTGGTATTTTAACCATTTATATAATCCCCGATACCAAACAAATTCTAAAAATCTTATCGTAGATTTGTTTTTTTACCGCTCCCAAATAAAACACACATCGTTCGTTCTTCATCTGTCTTGTTCAGCTCAATAAAACACTTAAGTCTAATTTTGTTACAAAGTCCTTCTGCTTAATCATTTTCTTGGTTTTACTCAAAAAATAGGAGTTTAAATTATAAAAGAAATTAATTAATTATGCATAAAACAATCGCACACACGCAACTTCACTGTCTAGTACAAAAAAAAAAAAAACACAATCAAGAGAACCTAAGGTGGCCACACGATTTTCGCATTTCACGCTTAATTTTTTTTCACTTTCGCCTTACTTCTCAATTTCTACATATATAAATTTGATCATTCTGACACCAAATACAGGAAGAAGAGCAATCAAACTCAAACTCTAGGTGTTGACCAAGTTCAAAAGACACAGTATAAATGTTGCACGAATTCAATTTCTTATTGTTTTCCAAACAGGAAATACTTTAAATGAAAGTTAACAAAATAAATATGCGGAAGTTGTATATATGTAGTTATAAGAACATAAAATTTAAGGTCTTGAAAGTTTGTTTGCATCTTTATAGATCAGAAATCAATAGATATACAATATGTATGGTTAAAAATTTGTTTATATATGGTCCTTAAACTGTTTGTATCATACTTTTGGACCTTTATACTCTGCACGTATCTGGTTTAAATTGTGCCAAAACTAAAAGAAATTTATGGTACTTAAAAAAGCAAAAGGAGATCGAAAATAAACCCGTGCAATATTTATATTGTGTTTCTACACTTAGCCTTAAACATACATATATAGGGAGTGTTATATAAGGATTAAGGGGCAGTTTCCCGAACGGGGCTACATACATACTTTAACTGCTGTGTATGGCGTCAAGTGTGTGTAAAAAAGTGTCTTGATTCTGTCTGTCCAGTAATGGGAACTAAGGAGGAAACGTGGGGCTATAAAATCTAATCGTAAATGTTAGAATTCGCAGGGTATGAAAAATGCTATCGATGAGTTTTTTTCTTTCTTTTTGGGAACTAGGTAAACACACACCCCGCAATATAAGGTTTTTGTTTTGGAAAACGGAATAATTTTGCCAGATTTGTGGAGGGAGGATAATAATGGTTCCAGTTGCCGAATTCCGGATTCCGGGCGCTGGCTGTGCTGCTCGCATTAATTATTGTGTGTGGGCCGATATCACGATGTTGATCTGCGGATAGACATCTGGCTTGGCCTCCGATGTAATTAGCTGAACCATCCGCTGCTGTAGTTCGTCCTGGCTAGCTTGCGTTCCCGGCGGAATCATCCAAATGGCATCTGAGACAGAGATTTAAGCATTATAAGTTGTGTTCTTAGAAAAACAATACAAAAAAAGGTTTGCGGAGAGGAACTCTGTCTTATTATCTTAGAATAAACTAGATTATTTACTCTGCTGCTAAAGCAGACTTTAGGCTTCTGAGAAGTTAAATTATTCAATTAATTCTCTTCTCAAAACGGATTAATTTCTTCTTAACTTTAGACTCTTTTTTTTTATGTTTGCTCACCGCCAAAGTACCAGCCATTTGGTGTACACAATCGCCACATTATCGGCGGCTGCGTCGGCATTAGATCGGCCAGAATATCACAAGTTTCGCCCGGACGTAGGGCGGGCACATTGATGCGCTGCGTCTGGATGGGTGAGGTCAGATAGCAGTTGTTTGGCCAACGCTCGGTGCCGTCATTCTGCAGCTGGAAGGCCTGCTGCTGGGCATTCAAATGTTTTCCCTGCACGATCTTCATGGAAGGCAGCGACTGAAGGCTGCAAAAGTCCAGATAGCAGCCGACTGCGGTCTGTAGGCTCCTAGAGTAGGAATTATATTTTATAAATGCACAATTTCGGTGAGCTTTGTGAGGCCTCACCAGTTGCTCATCTCAAGGTAGAATCTGGCCGATTCGCGGTTCATCTGATTGTTCATCAGACTCTGGAACTGGCTGATGAGATCCTCGTGATCCGTGGTGCCCATGCAGCTAAACTGTTGCAGCAATATCGAATCGATATCGAAGTCGTTTGTCGGTAATCCTTTGATCGATGCTGCGGGCGCCGATGCGGCTGTTGTGGCTGTGGGATTCTGATGAGGACTTGGATTCGGATTCGAATTCGGCTGCGGCTGAGGATGCGGATGGGGCAGCATGCCGGGCGGCGCTGGCAGCGGGATGGCCATCATGGGGTTCGTGGTTGTTGTTGTGTTGGTTGTTAGTCCGAACAGGGGCTCGCATTGCATTTGTTGTTGCTGCTGCGGATCGGCATTGGCGTTTGTATGCGAATTTGAATTCTGATTTTGATTAAGGTTTAGGTTCAGATTTTGATTCTGCATTTCTGTTGCGTTCTCGTAATTCTCCTCCACATCCATGTTGCTGCTGTCGGCGCTTGCTCTTGTTCCTTCGCTGGATTAGCCCGTTCTTTGTGCCTTCTGCAATAAAGAAATGTGTAAATAAATCGCTTTCAAAACGTAAATGCGTTTTAAGCTTTGTTGTTATTTCGTGCACTTGTACACACGTACACACGCGCATTCCGAAATACTTACACACGCACACACGCTCAGGGGTTGTAGCAGCTGGCGAAAACAACAACAACAACAACAGAGGTTGACCTCTGCTGCAGAGCGGCTGTTGGATGGCTGGAGCCCGAGTCGGTTGGTGTAGCCTGTGACCTCTGACCTTAATCAGCCAAACAAATCGGCGGCGATCGCTAAAACAGCAAAAATTTCCGGGAATAGAATAAAAAAGGCAACAATGCTGGACAGTGTGACCAGGTGGTGTTGAGCCGAGAAAAGAGTGACCGCGGCAGGCCAGGCGATATATTTAAATAAAATACTAGAATTTTGATGGTATCGATATTTTGTACTTTTGCTATTGCCAGTCTCTTTTTATTCGGAGATTAATTACGCACAGAAAATCAAGTTTAATTTAATTAATTTATTAAATTATTATTTTTCTAATATATTTATGCAGCACCTTATAGTTTTTGCTTTCCCTTCGCAACCTGCTGTCAAAATACGAAATGTATTCCCTCGCCCATGTGGCAACACTAAGCACCTTAATATTATTTTTTTCTCTCGTTTCAGAATGACTCGGGGAAACAGCGACAAAGAGAATTTCCCGACTATATTCCTCTCTTTTCCTTTCCCTCACAGTTTCAAAACCGTTGGCTTCGATTTTTGAATACGTTCTTGTTTTGAGTGTGACCAGCAGAGCGGAAGCCAAAATCCGCTCATTCTCTCCCGAATTGCAGCCTGTTAAACGCAAAGTCTGGCCAGACCAATATCTCCGACTCTCGCGAGATTTTCTCGCTGCTCCGTCGCATTAACAATTTGTTAAGTATTGTTAACAAAACCGTACAGTAGCCGGTTGATTGCAGACTGCGACTTAAACCGCCGAATTGGGGGAATATTCGAAACATTTAATATTTTATCTGAAACAACGCGTAGTTAACAATTTTTTTTTTTGAGAAAGAAAACAAAATACAAACAACGAGAGGTGGTGATTGTGCAAAGGAAACAAGCCAAAAATATTCAATTGAAGTTCGCAAGAGATTTAAACAAAAAATAGTAAACAAATAAAAGTTACCGAGGAAAGTGTCTTCGCCAATACCGCCAAGCGAAAAGCGGAATAACAGTGAAATTAATAATAAAGGCATAATTTATTGAAAATATTCAACCAATCAAACGCCAGTTATACAAATTCGAGAGAGTTGAGAGAAGCGACAAACAAAACCACAACAACAACAAAGATGGCAGCACTAAACAAATTCACAAAAACACTGTCCATTGATGAAAAGGCGGAGATCAAGGAAAAATTCACCGAGGTAAGTTGGGAGGAAGAGACAAGAAACGAGTAACGAAGAAATAATAATAAGTCATGAATAATAAGAAACCAAAGAAACCAAGCTAAATGTAGAAAATCAATCAATAACAATAATAGAGGCGGCAAATTATTAAAATTAATTGTCAATTGCATGACTCACTCGCATGCACCCACACAGACACACAGGCATACCACAAGCGTGGCTCTGAAAGGAAGAGGAGGTGGGGAAGGAAGAAACCGTTAAGCGGTGCATGTGGGCGTCGTCGTTGATAATGGGGAGCAACGACGCCGACAGCGACTGCGACTGCGACGCTGGCCTTCAACAGTGCGAATCAACCCCCCATGATGTTACGACGAGCAGAAGGATGATGACGAGGTGGGGGAGGGGAACGAGAGAGAGAGAGGAAGAGAGCAAGAAAAAGTAGCGACGACTTTGAAGAAGAGACAACGCATTGCCAGCTAACGGTTAATGTGGCTGCTTCATGGGCTCCACTGTGTGGCTGTGTGAGAGTGGTAAAGAGGGTGTGTGTCTGTGTGTGTTTTTAGGAGAGAGAGAGAGTGGGAGAGAGTGTGGGTGGAAGGGGGGCCAGATGAGCAAACAAGTTTCCCACATCTCCTTTATCTTTTCTTCTCTCTGTAGCTCTATGGGAGAAATAGAGTTGGACTATTACTGGATTACTAGTATTTCATGCAGGAGAGTGTTGTGTGATTGTAATTCAAATACTTTTACTTGCATTCCTTGGCCTATTCTTCAATTGCATTCCAAATACTTTTTTTTTTATTTTCCGGAATAAATATATAAATATTTCCATCACTTTCTCCCTTACCTTTTCTCTTGATAATAAAAATTCAATTTTTACAGCTAATCCCTATATTAGGATTAAGAATCTATACATATTTTAAGGACGTTCAGGCATCCTTATTGCTCTACAGTTGAGCACAGGGTATATCATAGTCGCTATCATAGCATAAAATTAATAATAAATAAATAAATAATAAACAAAAATTTCACTTGTCAAATATGTATGCTTGTACAACTTTGCAAAGATTTTATTTAAATTTTAGCAAGGCCAGCAGCAGCAGCGGTATAACGTGCATTTATTTCCATACTATGACACCACATAAAAGTATCTCCCCTCGTCACCCTTAACAGGGGGCGATCTCGGAAAACCAGTTTCTGCTTAAAATAAAAATACAAATCGCAAGCACACAAGCACAAACGTTAATATACCAGCAAACTCACTTAGAGAGCGTGAAAAACAACGTCTCAGCATCAGTTTATATCTTCGCTTTGCTCTGAAAGCAGCAGCCAAACAGTGGGGCCATAATGGGTGAAAATCAGGAATGTAGAAATTTACAGGATCAGCCATGGTAAAAAAACTAGAATAGTTGGATATTGTAATAAATTACTAATCCCTTGTATATAGTTTCCCAAACAAACTTCTGTTTAATATGCAGGCATAGTTAGGAAATGTATCTGCCAACCGCAGCTTGACTTGGTTAACTTAATCCTTAAAAAAAACTTAAATTTTATGTATATAAATTACCAACAATTCCCCCACAACTCTATCTTCGGCCCAAGGTGCGTCGTGCCACTCGTCACCTTGGTTTAAGGGGGCACTGAGAGTCAAGCAATTTTATAGTTTAATTTTATGCACACATTTAATAGTTTTCAATTGTTTCTTGCTATTTTACCGCCGTCATATTCTTCACCCTGGTGCCCCCCTCCCCCAGACACTTCTTTGCATTTTGCATTTCGCTGAGCTCGTAATTTTCCTCAATTCCGAGACCAAAAATAGAGGAATAACAAACACGCCAACGCTGAAACTGCAGTGCGGAGCCTAGCCGCTCATAAAAATATCAGTACGTTAAAAGACATAAAAACGAGTTCGTAATCGCTAAAGCAGGATATACACTTGGACAAAATCTTGGCCTGCATAATTGGAAAGAGTCTTTAAATTAATAATTACTGAAAAAAAAACGATATTTAAAAAATCGGTCCTTTAAAACTTTAGTTCCCAGCTTTATCATTTTCCTGTTTTTATTTGTCTTCAAGCTCCTTTTACACTTAAATAACACTATAAAATAAATATAAAAATAAAGCCTGTTAAGTCGGGAAATGCTTTTTATGCCAGTGTATTCAATTATGAAATTGTCAAGGATGTCATATGGTAAATATCCTTTTTCTGTCAAATGACTTTTCCACACAATTTGTAGAAAAAACATTTTCTTAAACTAACGGGCAGATTATCTTTTCGAGAAATGTTAACAGGACATTATAGAAATATTTTCTGAAAGTGAGTCCTGCTGGTCTACATCATTAAAGGATGAGATTAAACAGAAACTTGTCTTTAGAAAGTCTCTTTCATGCTTATTGGATGTTTATCTGGTCGAGAAATTTTAACAGGACCTTGAAAAACAGGCTCTGAAGGAGGGTCCTTACTCGAATTAATTGATAAAATAGTTTTTATTAATTTAAATATATATATATAGGATTTTTGTTATTAGTAACTTATAAACTCTATTCTGTTAGACAAAGTTATGCATTATAACCACTGATCATTGCTAATGGCATATGAGTAACACATTGTGGTCTCTGCTAATTCAAGAACTGAGGCTGAGTTTTGCCACACCCACGCACAAAGCACTGCCTTTGTTTATCTTTCTTCTCTGGTTTCTTTTCCTCTTTCTCCTTGTTTTGTCTCTTCGCCTTGTTGTTTCAATTTCTGTCTCTGTTGCTGTTTCTCCGCTGCTGCGTGGGAGTGTCAGTGTTAATTGCCGCTAAGCTGCGCATTTTGAGTGCTCCGATGTGGAGGAGATATGAATGTATTTTTATGGGTAATCGGGGCTGCATACTTGATAAACTATTCCGGTCACACAATAATATCATAAAAAAATATACTAACAAATATTTCAAAATTAATATATACCTTATTTAAAGCAGAATTATTTTCTTAAAAATTATAAAATATACACAATTTTTAGTATACAATGAACTGCGTTCCACTGTTACCAGTCCCTTTTTTTGATGGATTCTGTCTGTCGTGTCTGTGTGTGTGTTGGTTTCCATTAAACAATCGCTTGGCATTTGCATTAAAAAATTACAAAAAAGAAATGACACAGAAAAATTGTTAAGTAAATAAAGACGGCGAGTGGAAATCGTTTTTATATCGAAATGCTGGAAGTGCTTGAGCTGTGGCCCCTTTTGCATTTAAAATTAACTTGAATGCAACCATTAAATGTTGACAAAAGCCAAGCTGCAGGCACATCCCGATGGAATATATAAATTCAGAAGGTCTGAAGCTAAAGAAAATATTGTTTTTTGATGTAAAGACTGGGATAATATCATCTATAAATGGTATTTTCTTTGTGGTAAAACCGAAATAATCATAGGAAAACTATGCGGGTAGGTAAAGATACTTTACACCGCCGGTTGGTCTAACTTCTTGAGGGTAATTTAGGCACAATTTAACACAAATAGATGTTAATTAGCGGCCTCGAAACAAAGCACACAAAAAAAAGAAGGCAAGTCGCATTTATTGTTTTGTTTGCAAAGCTTTTGGGGAGGGTAAATGTTTGAGTGACGTAATTGCAAATATTAACTGGCTAAGAAAACAATTTTGCGTCACTTTGTTGTCGCTTTCGTTAAACCGGTTTTCGGGTCGCCAGCGTTTTTAAGCATATCAAGTATTGCCATCCGATAATGCAACTACTTTTTACCCTACCGAAACACCACCCATTACCTCATTCCACCCACTTTTTTATGGGGCGACGCTGCCAGCAAAGGTATAGTAGTATTACATCAACATAAAAAAAAAAACTAAAGTAAAGTCGAAGACTTTTATACATTTACCAACAGTTATCAAAAACTATAAGAGGTAATTTATTTTCCCAGATTGTCTAACGACAGCTATATGACTCTGACCCAGTAGTAGCATTTCTTTGATTGATTTCCAAGTATAAAACAATAATCTTACGATTTATAGGGAATTATAAGATTAGATTTGGTTTCAAAGGAACAGAGATATACTTTTTAGTTAATATATTTGAGCCTGACAACAGAGGGAAGCAGTACCATATACTTGATCTTGAACTATAAAAGAATAGTACCCTTTGCTAGAGTACAAAATAAATATAAACAGCACTACAACAACGCCCGCTGATTGAACGTGACTCAACAGCATTCGTAGCATGTTAATCAACATTGTCTGAATATACATGAATAGATATTCGAACGAGTACCCGTTAAATACTCGTAGAATTGTCCCCCTTTTGACCCCCTAACCAAGAAGTAGCTGTTCAAATATGGGTAAAGGAAATCAACTGAACAAAAATTAATAATGAGCCCATGCATATGCTCGTATGCCAACGATGATGATGATGATGATGATGGTGATATGTGATAGATAGTTATTTGCCTACCGTTGCACAGCCGTAACACCGCCAAAGAAAAGACCACCAAAAGATACTTAATAACGCAGGCAGCACAGAAAAAGAAGGTACAAAACCGGTTACAAAAGTGTGCCAAAATTGGAAAAACCACTTTTAAAATTCCATAAAGTCCAGGAGGCAAACAATTAGACAAAAAAAAAAAAACAGAAAACGTGGGCTTAGCTCCAAAATAATTGAAATGTGAAGAATTTTATAGCACATACAAGATGTAGTATGTAGGCGTTAAGAAGCCTAGGAATTTAATTTTAAATTTTAATATTTCTTAACAGAAGATCCTTCTTTAGTGTTAAGTTCTTTCTATATAGATAACAACTGTTAATACAGATTTTGAACTTATGCAGAGATTTATGTATAAATATTTAGCTATTGTTGGGTATGTCTTAGTCGAGGCAATCAATCTTATAATATCTTATAAAAATAATTAATTTAATATATCGAGTTTAATAAAAAAAAACCGATCTTAATACAGAACCTATGAACCTGAATCGATTTTGTTTAAAAAGATTAAATATTGCTGGGTACTTTATAGTCGTTTCCCTCAACTTCTTATATTAATTAAAATGAACCAATCGTAATGCCAGTCAACCGAAATGTTGTGCTTTAACCACAGCTCTTAATTTGGCTAATAAACTAGTTTCCCGTATTTGAGATATCCATTTACCCAGCACATCCATTCGAGTCAACAGTGTTTCGTCAAGTGTAGAGCACGCGACCAAAGGGGGGGGCTCTGCTGTGAAAGTCAACGGTGCAGTTCATTATGACAAATTTACAGTTCATCAGCGATACAACACAAAACGAAAAGTCAAATGGAAAATCGGGGAGACTGAATACAAAGCATATGCATGAGTGTGTACAAAAAAATGGGGTAAATATTAGCAATGAGCCACTAAATCATCAGTGTCTCTGTTTACCATACCATACCCCATATCCATATCCATTTTCCCCCGATTTCTCCTCCTCTCTCTATCACTCTGCCTCTCCTTTGCCTTCTCCTTCTTCTCCTCCTCGGGGGCCAAGTGAAACCCGAAAATGGCAAAAGCTGATAAAACGAAGTGACAAACAATCCAACAACGCGCTGCCCGTAAAAGGTAAATGGCGTTCAGAGTTCAACAAACCCTGTCTGAGTTTGCACAAAAACAATCACAAAACAAAAAAACACAAAAAAAAAGGAGGCGAATTTGGGGAAGCCAAAGACTGCATAGCCTTGAGGATATACCTGGTTTCCCTGAAATCTATATAATTTTGAGTGAAAACCTTAAGAAACTATTTTTAAAATTGTTAACTTCAAAGCTAAGTTGTTTTTCCTTGATCTATAATTTCATATATACTTGCCTTTCTCCAAAATTTGTTGCCTTTAACATTTTTTTATGTTAACACAACAGACTTCTTGGCTTTTCAATTAAATACTGAATATATAATTAAGCTTTACAATCCTTAAGCTTCACGACTAATCATGGCATTTTATCTGAAGCAGCTGTGTTTGCATCAAGCTATAAAAACAAAGAAAAGGTCTTGTTATCAATTGCATAATCGTGTGCATATAATATAGCGAATAACAGTTGTTGCAGCTTATTTATTACAATATGTTTCGGACCTTGGGGAGTGGCCCCAATTACAACAGTCGAGTGTCTTTGTACGTCCAGACGGGTTAGTCATCCCGACCATTTCGACGATGACTCCCTCCCCCCAGTGGTGACTAGTATTATGTGTGACAGCACAGGGGGAAAATATATATATAAATATATTTTTTATATATTTTATTATTATTTTGAATAATTCCCCAATAAAGAAATCTTACCTTTATTGATCAGTCATATCCAATAAAACCAAAAAGTAATATAAAGAGCTATCCAAACCGTGTGCAATTATGCTGTAGAGGAAGTCCTAAAACTGTATGGTCGCATTTCCTTGTCTTATCGCCTTAGCTCAAACTTTTCATTATCTGGGACTGGCATTAGATTTATGTTCGACAAGTTATAACTAAACAGAAATGACACTTGGCACATAATTCACTTGCTGATACAATGCCTATTAAAAAACCAATTACGTTTAATTGCGTGTCCCGCTCTCTCTCTCTCTCACTATACCTTTTTATTTTTTGGTGATTTTATTTTTCGCTCACCTTGCCTTTATCTCTCTCTTTCAATAAGTTTTACCTGTGGCATTGCATTTAGCCGAAAAGTTTTCGAATGCGTAAGCGATTTCTTTAATATGTATTTTGTGGACACTGGAGTATGTTGCGAACGAACAGGGTTGCCGAGTCAAGGGAGAAACCGTAGATTAAGTTATGACTCAACGGGAATACATATGAACTTGAATATATATTTTTGTGGGTATTCATTTCCTCGTAGCTTATGTTATTTACAAGATGAGTCGCCTTAGCAGCGTATTAATTAGTCATTCCATTGATTGAATATTTCTCAATGAAGTGTCTTAGGTTGTTTTAGCATATCCTTTTTTATATAACTATAATTATATCTTATAATTATAATTATTTCTTATAATTATCTATTAGATAAATTTGTATATTAAGCTTTTTAATTGAGAAATCTAGAAAGTTGTTTATATAATTCTTGCTCAGGCATCTCTGAGAGTACCTCAAGTGTGGAATGTAAAATACTCTCCTTGGATTTATCGGTGATAATGAGAGCGATGAGTTAATTACACAGGTCAACAAAGTTCACAGTTTAGTCTTCTATAGTTTTTAGTATCGTTTTAAATTTTTAATCCAGTAAATTCCCTACAAAAGCAGGTAAATAAAATGTAAAAACAGAGTAAAAAATTAAGGGGAGTACCGGTTATCGCATAGTCGTGGCACTCGACTATAACGAAATTCTCTCTCTTGGTTTTTTTTGTCAACCTGTGTTATCAGTACGCTCTAAAAAAAAACCAACAGAAGTTTTTGGAGAAGCAGATTAGAACGAAATTACACAGAATTGGCCATTAAACGTTTGTGTAATTTGTATATATATATATATTTATATACCTGTGTATTAAAGTATTCTATTACTGACTAACTTTCAATGGTGTGCTTATGGTCTTACTTGTGACTATTCAGGATGACGCGTTCTTCAAAAAGGTGTTCTTCTCCAAACCACACTCTCTCGCTCTCCATTGCTATTTTTTTCTCACTGATAAAGACTCGGTTCGATTGGTAGTTTTTTTTTTTGTATTTTTCTGATAAAAGAAAAGGCATAAATAGTGGGCACCACTGCACCAATCACTTAGTACCCAGCAGCAGCGTGTCGATAGCTCACCAGCAAAGGTGTATTCAAGGATTATCAAAGGATTCCATTAATTACCTCGAAGGGAACGCGCGCAGAATCCTTGACGCTCTCTTTCGGTCTTTCTCTCGCGTTTTGCTCTCTTCTTGTCGTGTGTCGTGTGTGTGTTGTGTGTGTGTGGTGTTTTGTGCAAATTAAAAATATACATATATTTTTTTTATTGTTCAACAAGAAGGAATCCGTTCCGTAACATAAAATCTTAATTAACTTCGTGCGCAAATCAATTGAAAATAATGGCCGATATTATCGACATCCAGCAACATCAGACGATCGAGGAGTTCAAGCTGAATCTCGAGGAGCAGTTGCCCGACGTAGGTGGCGCCAGCGTAGCAGCTACAGTGGATAATCGCTAAAGCTGAAATTGATAAGCTTAACCTTACCGCAAGAACCTCTAGAAAAAACTTTTGGTTAAAAATTACTTGTACTTTTTTTGGTATAACTGCAAATAAATCGATTATTTAAATTTTTTTATAAACTTATAAACTTCGATAAACTTTGCCAAGTCTAAAAAATTTCGATAATGGTAGAGATATTAATCAAATCTTTTTTGTGTTTATAGTTAAAGTGTCCCATATTTGATTTAGAAGTTAAATAATCTTAGGTAGATCTGACGAGAATCAATGTAATGTGCAAATATCGATTTTTAATCGATAGATTTTTATAAATTATTCTTATCTTACCCCTTTTATGGAATTACATAGAACGGAAGTTGGCGAAATTGATTTATGGAAGTTGGACTGTATGTTGGGACGGTTTCTTTTTTTTTTATTACTCACGATTCACGTAATCGCGCTCCCTCTCGATTTTCGTGTGTGTGTGTGTGTGTGTGTCTGTGCTTTTCGATTGCCGCCGTATCGCTGTTTCCCGGCGCATTTTATGGACTTTTAATCGATAACACAGACAGGGAGAACCACCGACACGCATACAAATGGCCAAAAAGCGGGCCTTTTGCAGTGAAGAACACCTTCGATAAAGGCAGGTGACCCGCGCTTTAACTTCACGCTGACGCAAAAAAAAAAAAGAAAATAGAAAAAAAAATAGAAAAAAATATCGAGTAGCGAAAATCACTTCCGTTCGACGTCAGTCATATGTTATATATGGGACACTCTATTCCCCCTGCTGCCCTTCTGATAACCAGAGATCCGCCACATTCCACTTTTGCCCAAGGACTTTTGGGTCTCTACCTCCCACCCACCGCACACCGTTCGCTATCATTACCATATACATAATCGAGTGCTGTGTGTTCGATTCTATGTTCGCTTTTTGGCGCACACAAGGTTTATCTTATCGGCAAACAGGCCAAGCGAAGCAATCAACGCACCACTACTAAGGCACGGTTGCTGAGACCACCTATAAATTCCACAGTCCAGTATCAACCTCCCAACTCCCCCCTTTTCGCGCTTTTGGGGCCTTTCCGATTTTCAGGGCACATGAGGAACGAGAGAGAGAGCTATATTCTGACGGATATAGGTTGGTTTTAGGGAAATTAGCAAAATTCGTAGGCTCTTTTTTAGACCACTATCCAGAGTGTATACTGTTTTACTCGAATCTAATGAATATCTTAAGTAAATCCCAAATGGAACCCTCCCCTTCCCAAGTATTTTCCCACTGAATCATCAAATGATTTATACAAATTTGTTTAGGCTTTCGCACATTTCGATGAGCTCTTTGTTTCTTTTTCTCGGTGTAGATAGATTCCTCTTCTCGACTGTTTAATTTCAAACCAAACAATTGCTGATATTCAGCGATACCGTGTTGTCAGTCAAGTCAGTCAGGTGAAGAATAGTTCCCCAGGAACTAGAAAATACAAAAAAAAGAATGCAAATTAAAGCCGATAAGGCACCGACTTTGGTGATAAGGTCGCGTGAGATGGAAATTCAATACCTTTTTTTTTTTTTGCCTTCATAAACATTCCAGCGATAGAGACTACGGATGTGTGTTTGCAATCTGGATTTGATTGATGACTCACAGACAGACCGATCGACTCACTCATGACCGGTGGGGATTACTCATAGAGATCTCCACAGCTACGCCGATCAAGTGTTTCTATTTTTAGCCTAAATATTTGCATATTTTACGTGCCAGGTTTTGAGAAAGGGTCAAATGGTGTCTATTTAAGGTCTAAAGATGAGGTGTTTGAATCAGAAACATATATTTTTATTACAAGTTCAAATTTATTAATATTTTAAGTGCTATTTTAGTGACATAACTGACATAATAAAACCCTAATTCTCTATTCTCCAACAGCTGGACGCCAACAAGGATGGCTTCATCGATCTGCACGAGCTGAAGGATGCCCTCAATCAGGTTGGCTTCAAGCTGGCCGGCTATCAGGTCCGCGAGATGATCGACGAGTTCAAAAGCAAGCAGCGCACCGCCCATCAGGGCAAACTGAATCTGGAGGAGTTCGAGACGCTGTGCTTGGACCTGAAGAGCAAGGATGTGGCCAGCACATTCAAGACGGTGGTGTCCAAGAAGGAGAATCTGGAGACTCTCGGCGGTATGTCGAGCATATCGTCGGAAGGCACCACCCATTCGGTGCGTCTGGAGGAGCAGCTGGCCTTCTCCGATTGGATCAACTCGAATCTGGGGCACGACAAGGATCTGCAGCATCTGCTGCCCATCGACAGCGAGGGCAAGCGTCTGTATTTGAGCATCAAGGATGGCATCCTGCTGTGCAAGATCATCAACCATTCCTGCCCGGACACAATCGATGAGCGGGCGATCAACAAGAAGAATCTGACGGTGTATCGGGAGTTTGAGAATCTAACACTGGCCCTGGTCTCCTCGCAGGCCATCGGCTGCAATATTGTCAACATCGATGCCCACGATCTGGCCAAGGGCAAGCCGCATCTGGTACTGGGTCTGCTCTGGCAGATCATTCGCATCGGTCTCTTTAGCCACATCACCCTGGACAGTTGTCCGGGACTCGCGGGTCTGCTGTTCGACAACGAGCGTCTGGAGGATCTGATGAAAATGTCGCCGGAAGCCATCCTTTTGCGATGGGTTAACCATCATCTGGAGCGGGCCGGCATCTCGCGGCGATGCACCAACTTCCAGTCGGACATTGTCGACTCGGAGATCTACTCGCACCTGCTCAAGCAGATAGCCGGCAACGATGCGGACGTCAATCTGGATGCCCTGCGCGAGGCGGATCTCCAGCAGCGGGCGGAGATTATGCTGCAGCAGGCAGCGAAGCTCAATTGCCGCAGCTTCCTCACGCCGCAGGATGTGGTCAATGGCGTGTACAAATTGAATTTGGCCTTTGTGGCCAATCTGTTTAACAATCATCCCGGCCTGGACAAGCCCGAGCAGATCGAGGGACTGGAGTCTATTGAGGAGACGCGCGAGGAGAAGAGTGAGTATTTGAGAGGAGGAGGGATCAGTTAGAGGGGAAGATGGAGAGTTCAAACTGAGATATTATAATTAATAAGATGCATAGCTCAAAATCCTTGTGAGCCTTGTCCCTGTTTTCTTTTTAACTAAATTTCAATAGAGCCTGTAGAGAGCGTTACTCATCTTGCTCATTATTTTGTCTCTTGCTTCAATTGTAATCAGTTTTTGCTGCTGTTTTTCGCTTTTATGTTCCAGTTGTTTTTGGAAAACACACAAGCAGCCCGCATTCAGGCAATCGGCTTCTCTTATCGCCAAGCAAACAGAAACTCTTTTATTCGCTTCGTTGCTCTTAAACTGGTTACAAACCAGCAGCGTATTTTTGCTTTTATCAAACAGAACACGAACCAAACAAAAAAAAACTATACTTTTTGAATGTCTAAGAAACCTGACAAACACAATTTTAAAGAAATATTTCACACAAAGACGTCAGGGTTAGCTTTTATAAATAACAACACGTACTAGAGAGGGTCAGGAAAAATTGCAAATTGTTAAACAATATTTAAAGTAAAGGATATAAGCATAAGGTTTTAGATTATTGTTTTTAAAGTCTCCTATTAAATAGTTTATCTTATTTATTTCTAGCCTACCGCAACTGGATGAACTCGATGGGCGTGTCGCCGCATGTGAACTGGCTATACTCGGACTTGGCCGATGGCCTGGTCATCTTCCAACTCTTCGATGTGATCAAGCCGGGCATTGTGAACTGGAGCAAGGTGCACAAGCGGTTCACGCCGCTGCGCAAGTTCATGGAGAAGCTGGAGAACTGCAATTATGCTGTGGATCTGGGCAAGCAGCTGAAATTTTCGCTGGTCGGAATCGCTGGTCAGGATCTGAACGATGGCAATGCCACGCTGACTCTGGGTAAGGAGAACATAACTCTTTTTATAGAAATTTAATATCAAAAATAATAATTATTAATTTTCCTTTGTTAGCTCTCATCTGGCAGCTGATGCGCGCCTACACCTTATCCATTCTGTCCCGCTTGGCCAACACGGGCAACCCCATCATCGAAAAGGAGATCGTTCAGTGGGTGAACAATCGTCTGGCGGATGCCGGCAAGCAGTCGCAGCTGCGTAACTTCAACGATCCGGCAATTGCGGATGGCAAGATTGTGATTGATCTGATTGATGCCATCAAGGAGGGCAGCATTAACTACGAACTGGTGCGCACCAGCGGCACCCAGGAGGTGAGTTTGCAAGGCTAATTAGCATTGATCTGAATTTATATATATATTTATAATAATTTAAATCATACTCAGGATAATCTGGCCAATGCCAAGTATGCCATATCCATGGCCCGCAAGATCGGCGCCCGCGTCTACGCTCTGCCCGAGGACATCACCGAGGTGAAACCCAAAATGGTGATGACCGTCTTTGCCTGCATGATGGCGCTGGATTACGTGCCCAACATGGACAGCGTCGACCAGAATAATCACAACTCCGCCGCCGCCAACTCCAACAACAGCAATTAGGTGTAATTAAGCCACGTGAAAACTCAATCAATTATAAATATTAACGAGAAAGCAAAGCAAAATTGAAGAAGGAACGAAGGGAAGAGAGCTGGAAAACTATGTAAACATTTCATAAATTCGCTTCTACAAGTACTCTTTGATCGAAAAGATAGTCCTCGTTTCGGTTTACCACTATTTTTTTTTTTTATATAATTTGATTACCTTTTTGTAATATTTTTATTATATATTAATATATGTAGGAGAGTACTTGAGTTTTCCCCTATTGTAATTAAGCGAAGCATTTTATTCGAGTTTTTCTCGATTCATTTTGTTTTTACCAATTTTGTAATTTTACAAAACAAAAAAAGAAAATAATGCAACCCTGCGACAGAGTAAATACACTGAAACCTTATTTTATAAATAGGGCTCTTGCTATTTCTGCTTTAAATTTAAACAAAAAACATAAAACAAAAACAAGAGACCATGCAAGATTAAGAGAGAGAGAATTGTAAACAATGAAAGCAATTAACTTTGTAATATATAAAATATATATATTTATAATATGCGCCTATATAGTAACATATATATATTTACATAAATCGATCTATATATATATATATATATATATATACATATATTTTTGCATAATGGAGTTGTCCAAAAACGAAAAAAACAACAAAACCAACATCGAGAGTAACACGGAGAGAAAAACTTTGTATTTAACTTCATATTTTTTTTGTGTAATTAATTGTAAGCCAGGAGTGTGTAAGCCGCTTTTTGTTTATGTTTTTTTTGCTACGTACATATGTACATATGTGTTTTGTTCTACTTCTTTATACATATTTGTTTTTAATTTCGCGTTTAAGTGAGTTCGAGAAGGAAAGAGATGGCAATAGGCGGCGCGGCGTTGAAAGAGAAGGCAAGAGAGAAAGGAAAAAGACGGCAACAAAGGTCTTTAGTGCAATGAGGCGACATACAAATACAACAAAAAACAAACAAAAATAGATCCAGGAAAATAAAATATGATAAATAAAACAAACACACACAACAACAACAACAAAACAAAAACATTCAAATACTATATTCGTAATAAAAGTAAAACAATAAAGTAAACCTAAAAAAAAAGTATTTTATAATGAAGTTATTACTGTTGAGTTGGGCACAAATATAACTACAAAATAAATTTCCCTAAAATTTGGGTTCAAAGATAGTTTAACGCCGCTTCTCTTGAGATTTAAACCATACTTTGCTCATAGGATGGCTTCTTTTTCATGGATCTTTCTTATATATTTTGCGGCAATCGATGCTCTATAAACATCTCGATATATACTGATGGTTGATGCTGCCCGGAAATAATATACAATAAATATAAAACAAATTCAAACTTTGTTAGTAGATATATTTATTTATTTATAAATTATTTTGGAAATATATATTTAGATTACATCGAATTATATTTTCCAAAAACGGTAATTAAAATTATATTTCAGCTGAATATATAAATGTGTAGCATGATTTCTTCTCGTTCATTATTATTATTATTATTATAATTATTTATTAATTACACTAGAGATTCAGTATATACTTTAGGTAATGTTGTCTCTAAGGTATTAGTAATCAGTTACGGAAAAAATAGATATCATGAGAGAGTTATTTTTGCTGTTGGTGAGTTTTTTTCCCAACGGAAGCCCTGTTTATAATCGATCTGTATGCCTCGCACGTCGCGCTCAAGTCGGACAATATACAAATATATATATTGCAGCAGCTATCCCTTTCAGGCTAAAAAAAAAAACTCCATCGTAGATGATGCTGCATCCGTTTCTCTATTCTATTCTGTAGTAATACTTTCGTTTCACACCTGTGCATATACATTAAGAACTTTGTTTCTATTCAAAATCTCGAGTGCTTTTGTGGCAGTTTGGCGGCAGTCACCCCATTTTTGTATAGAGTTTGGTCTTGTTTTTCGGGATCCACATTATATACACATTAGTAACTAGAAAAAATGTAAGGAAGCGCGCGTTTGACTTGAAACTAACTAATTTGGAGGGTAAAATTGAGAGAAAAAAACACACAAAGGGAATATTGTTCTATCGAAATGCTCGACGGCAGCATAGCTTTGCAGCAAACTATTAACTAAAATTTATATTTCTAATCTCTCAAACTGTCCTCTGCGAAATATATTTTGCAAAAATTCATGTACTTGTTGGGAGTGCGCAGAACACACAAATCGAATAAATCGTTTGCTCTTTACAAGAGTCTTTATTAAATATATATTATAAAATGCAGCGAATCGAAAGTTAAAAGTCGCGAACGGACATTTTAGTTTCTATTATTATTATTTTAATGTGGCTAACTTTGTCGTCAGGCAATTGTAATTGGCACTTTTTTGTTGTTTAAGTAAGTATTTATATATATATCTGTATATATATGAGTATGCAGAGTCCTTTGTGACCTACATGGGAATGCAAATAAATTGTTAGGGGATCCACTCAAGGGGCTGGAGTCTCGTCCTGCCGCTTCTTGTTGGATTGACCCGTCTCTACACAATACACAGTAATTTCATAATTAATACCCTTCCCGGAACGTGTGATTTTTAGTCGATTGTTTTGTTGCTGTTTTTTTTGCTGTTAATTAAAGTGACTCTCTCTCGCTCGGTCTTTCACCGTGGCTGCCACTACCACTTGCGTGGGGGTGGTGGCAGGGGCATATCCTTGCCAGCGTGGTAGACGCTCCGATGGGTCTCCACATACTCGCTCTGCGTCTGTGTCTGGGCCAGAACACGCTCGCCTTGCCTTCCCTGGTGGTGAGTCGTCAGGGGCAGTGGCTTGAACGGGAAATAATTTAAAGTTTTAGTACATTTTTAATGATTTATGATTTATGCGGAATTTTAATTAGGAGTTAGTTAAGGTTCAGCTTTTGTAGGTAATGAATGATTAGTGCCAGAATTACTACCTATAGCTCTCAGTAATCACTACTACTACTTTTACTACTACTACTCCTGCTATTACTACTACTACTATTACTACTACTATTACTTCTGCTAGTAATACTACTACTTTTACTGATATTACTAATAATACTACTTTCTTTAAAATCTTAATCCTTTTTTGAACACTTTCTTCAATCTTCTTTATTACTTCCTTTGTATCTTCTACTGTTCTCAGTACTACTATTCTTGGTAAGTGTTTTTTGTTTCTACTGTTCCCACTACCATTGTTCTCTCTACTACTCTTCTCACTGTTACTGTTCTCTCTTCTCGGTTTTCACTACTACTGTTCTCTTTACTACTGTTCTATCTACAAATAAAACTCTCTCTAAATTCGCTCTCTTTTTTCTACTGTTCTCTCTACTACTGTTCCCTCTCCCAGCTCATTCCTCCTCTCAATCCTTTCTCTTCTCCTACTCTCCCCTGCAACTCACCTGACGAACTCCTCCCCGCCGTGCCCGCGGTGTGCCCTCGGGAGAGGAGATCACCATCTCGTCGGGATCGGGAGCGGCCCAGTGCTCGGTGAACTCGCTGGCGGAGCGGGCCAGCGACGGGTGACTCAGGGAGCGGTGGAAGGAGCGCCGGTCGTCGTCGTCATAGTACTGCATGCGATAGTAGCTGCTGGCGTCGCTCATGTTGTCCGAGTGGTCCGGCTGCGGGCGGCCAAAGTCCACGGTCACCTCGGACATGGAGCGGAAGTCGTTGTGGTCGGTCTGGTACGAGGTGCGCGAGCTGCGGCGCGAGCGCTGCAGATTGAACGGTCCCTGGCCGCCGTTGAAGCCACCGCCGCCGGATGCCGATGACGATGGGAAGCCCGGCATGCCGGGATCGTTGCGAATGGTCCGGACACTGGAGCCGCCGTCGCTGTCGTACTCGTAGAGCGTGGGCAGGGAGCTGCGGCGCGAACGCGTGTCCCAGGGCTGCGGGGGAGCCTTCTTGCCGCCGCGCCTCGGCATTCGCATCTCCACATCCGGATCGTCGTCGCCGGGCGGAGCCAGGATGCGGATAATGACGTCCCAAGTCTGCGGCTCGAACATGCGCTCGTAGCGCGTATCCTGGCGGATGCGCTCGAAGTCCTCGCGCACCACCGCCTCGGTGAGCATGGTGCGCAGCGAGGACTGCGTGGTGATGATCTCCTTCCACTTGGCCCGATCGTCGTAGCTCAGGTTGCGCACCGAACTGACATCGTCGCCGGCCTCCGACATCTCCGGCTCCTCGAGGATGCGTATGAGCACATCCCAGTTGGGCACGTCCTTGTCCTGGGGCGGCACCTCGATCGGCTTCATGTTGCCCACCAGCTCGGGGCTGGTCAGCTTCAGCTTGTTGTCATGGATCTGGGCCGGCGGCTCGGCCAGCGGCAGGCTCAGCTCGCTGCGCTCCATCTTGGGCGTGAGGGTCAGGCCGGAGGCGCTGGAGATGTCCGAGAAGTTCTCCCACTGCTGCTGCTCCCGCTCGTTCGGATAGTTGCGGACGCGCACATCGAACTTGGGATCCACCGGCGGCGGTGGTGGCGGCGGTGCCGGCGGCAGCGGTGCCCTCGGCTTGCTCTTGTACTCGGTGACGCTTCGCTTGTGGCTCTCAATGTCCTCGATGGTCTTCTTCTCGGTGACCGTGCGCAGGTAGACATCGTCCACGGTGTGCGATGTCACTGGCGGCGGCAGCTGCACATTCGGCACGTACTCGTCCTCGTAGTAGTGCATCGTGTCCACGGTCATGTCGGGTGCCTCGGAGGACAGGTCGGTGATCTCGCTGGGGGCGGGGCCATCGGTGTAGTCGGACCAGGTCTCCGGACGACCGTCAACCACCTCCTGATGCGTGCGCGTGTACACCGAGAACTTGGGTTCGGCAATGGCCATCGGCGGCGATGGTAGCGACTGTGGAACCTGCGGTGCCGGATGCAGCTCTGGCACGTACGTGAACTGGGAGTGGATGGTCTCGACGTGCGGCGGCAGGGATTCCATGGTCATGACACTCTCGCGATCCTCGTACGCTTCCATGATGGTCGACAGGTTGTTGCGGTCCGGACGCAGGGTGGCCACGCTCTCCGTGTCCGAGGTGACCGGCGAGGGCGGCGGCGGCGGTGACTTCTTAACGCGCACCTGGACATCGAACTTGGGCGAGCCGGCTGCGACGGCCTCCTGGATGGGTATGGCGTGACGGGTGAGCGAGGATGTGGTCATAACAGCCGCGGCCGCGGGCATCTCCTGCGCGGGCACATAGTGATCGCTGTAAATGCTGGAGGTCTCCTGGATGAAGGCGCGATTCTCGAAGCTACCCGCCGAGCTGAAGGGCAGCGAGCGCGTGTCAATCTCCTCGATCTCGGAGTGCGACTCGCTGGGATAGTCGGACGGAATGAGGGCTCCCTCGCTGCCCGAGGAACTGTAGACGGCCTGGAGGGCGGCATGGGCCCGGGGTATCTTCACGCCCTCGAAGGCACTGATGTTGCCCACACTGCTGCCACTGAGCTTGGTGATTTCGGAGCCGCTGCCCATGCTCATGGGCAGGCGACGGACCACGGGTATGGGACGGCTGCGCAGGCAGTAGTAGGAGACGGCCAGTCCCAGCAGCAGCAGGGTGAGGAACATAATGGCACAGATGATCATTAGGATCTGGATGCTCTTCAGCGGCGGCTGCAGCACAGAACCCGTGGCAATGGGATTGAGACTGTACAGGAATGGAGAAGATAAGCTTACACAAGCTGGGACAGGATCCTGGGGGGATACCTACATGGGAGCTGGCAGGGCGGGTGGCAGTGAGGGCACCGGCGGCGGATAGCGGCAGACAATGGTTATGATTTCATCGCCATCCATCTCTAGATTGGCATGGAAACGCACAATGATGTTGTTGGTGAACACACGGGTGGGATTCTGCAGGGGATTAGATATAAGTTGGACATATTCTAAAACGATCTATCTTGCCACTCACCTGGATGGTGCCACATCCCTTCAGCGGCAGCTCGAGGCGGTAGCTCAGAGCTCCCTTGCCGCTCACACGACAGGCACTGCTGCGATCATAGTCAGCCTGTATGATGCCATGGAACGGATCGTTGAACTTGAGATCAACCTGAGGGAGGAACAGAGCGTTAAGGAGCAGGAATCAGGCAACAGGAACCTCTCCAAGCTCACCTGCATGGATCCAGCGGCACAGTTCAGCGCGGCCTTGGTTCGATTCAGGAATATCAAGGGGCTAATGTCATCCAATTTGGTTACCTTCAAGGGAGCAGCATTTAGTCAAGGTTTGAAAGGGAAGAGATTCCCAAAGCACTTACCTTGCCATCCAAAGTGGCCTCCTCGGGCAGCCCGTTGGTGGTGTAGTTACCGCTATCGCCATGCTGCACATAATTCGATTGCGCCGCCACCAGACCGCTGCAGATGAGGATCAGGAATGCCGCGACCATTGCTCGGGGCAAGACCACCCCAAATGGCCTCTGGTCCGAGCTCATTTCGTTGGGAATCCACTAAAAAGTTAGAAAACTAAGGGAAAAATTAAGGAGATTAGTATTTGGTAAGGAATATTTTAAAGAAAACTAAAAGTAAGAACAAAGTTAGAGATGCAAACTCAGAAATCAAGAGCATCAAGGCGAAAAGAGAGTTCAGGAAGCTTGTTTCCTCAAACTAGATCCTAGAAATAGTATCTTTAGGCTTTCAGGAGGATGTACACATAATTAAAAATTATATACAATATTATATATAACTCGAATCACCGTTAGAAACACACATCATTCCCAAACAAGTGGCCTCGCCTCCATTGTGTCAACGACTTTCGTGCCAAATATTTCGCCTTTAAACGAACCGCAGATAAAAGAGATACAAAAGGCATGCCACAACACGTAGAACGAACGAACGAACCTTTGAATCTATATACGAGTATTCCAAATCTATTCCCGGCTTTCTTTCTTTCCGTTCTGCGTTCTTCTGCGAACCGATTAAGGTCGGCGCTCTCCGCAACTGAAGAGCTGGTCAATGCCAGTGTCAAGATTGATAGGTCGCTCGAGACCACCTCCAGACGCGCTTAAAATATTCATACATCGGTGTATTGGTATTATCCGATCTACCAGAAAGGCAGTAACTATTGCATAAAGGCGTCACCAGCACACGCAATAAAATATACAAGACTGTGCAATACACCGAGAGATGTAACAAGCAGTCGTCGATGCTCGGCACAGACCAATAAAGCGAGACGAGACACCTACGACAATTTTGCCATATTTGTCAGGAACTTTTGCCTTGAAGCCGCCAGCAAGTCAACCAGCCAGCAAGCCAGCTTAAGCGGGCCAAGACAGGGGCTCCAAGACAACGGCAAAGGTATGGCGATGCCAGCAATGACTAAGACTACTTGACTTGAGTTTTCCATCTTTTTTTTGCAAAACGAGTTTTATAGCTTACCAACCAACCAAGCAACCAGCCTGCCAGCCAACGCGATCAGCTCACTGTCGTAGATGCGGATACATACACCGGCACCGATACAGATACAGATACATATAGAGTGCAAGAGCATGTGTTGCTACACTAGCCAAAAATATGTATTCTTTATATTGAATGGGAAGGAATTTGTAGAGTTTTGAACTAAAGAACTTTTAGGTATTGATTTTAAGAAATGTTATTTATAAGCTACAAAGTAAGCAAGTTGGTAATTATGTTTTACTAGATTTAAGAGTTCAAAATGCAAGACTCCCTCTGCTGCTTCCAAAATTTTAAGGCAAAGCAGCAATAAATTCCTCTGAAAGCTTCAGACATAATACATATTATAAATAAGGTATTTATTTATCATTTAATAATCATATTTAAGTGTTAAATACATAAGAAAGAGCCTTAAAGCACTTGTGCTGAGACAAAGCCTTTGGTAACCAGTTTCTGATAAACCCAACCGATCAGTTGACAATTTTAAAGCAAACCTTGCCGTACCTCCCCTTAAAATATAAATACAAAGCCTTGCCCTATATTTTTTGCACTTAACTGGTAAGTATAGTTTCCAATTGTAATTGTAAATATTTCATTTTCTTTTTCGAGTGTAGGTGGAGAACAGGGCAACTTGTGAGCGGTGACACCTGGTCCAGGGGCTGGCTTTAATGACAGCGTCTCCTGCTGCCCATTACCGGAATTTTCAGCCAGTACACGCAGAAATCTGGATTTGTCAAGGCTGTTTCTCGCGTATTTACAGACAAACATTTTCAAAATTATTCGCATGCGTCATCGTGCAGCGAGAGCTAAGAGCCAAATGTTGGTAGAACTTGTTTTTCCTAGCTTCAAACTAGATATATTCTTACATTCTGTCAAGTTTTGCAAAGAAAATATATGGAAAAAATACAAATTGCACAGGAATTTGAAATATTTGCATTGCATAATACATATAAAAATAATATATAACTCATTATATATTGTAATTAATTGCTAACAAATTAAAAAAACAAATTTTGCAGTTTTTCTAGGTCTTTGAAATATATATAAATAAAGCCTTGCGTGTTCCAGATGTGTGCTACTTTAATGCGAAATGCATTGAATATGTTATATAATAATAGCAAATGTGATGTATCTATGTATATTTTGGTTAATGAGTTAAACGGCATCACGCGAATGTGTTTGAAAGAATACACAACAAAAAATAGCTCAAAGTTTTCAGAGAGTCTCATGTGTGGTGTGTGTGTTGAAAAGTTTCGACACACACCTAACGTCGTCGCTGCACATACCACACCTTTACATAGGCATACCTGTGTGTACGTACAGGTAGGCATGCAGCTTCGCAGACAGACACACACTCGCTCGGATACACAGATACAAAAGCACGGCTATATAGATACTTTTATATAGACACAGATAGTCTTGCTTCGTTGCTCCGAGCCCTGAGTAAAACTGGTTTTATTTATTTTTTTTTTAACTCGTCGCTGCTGCTCACTCCGAGCTCTGGTCTGAGCTCTGGTTTAATGATTAGGCGATGCGATGGGTGGAGAGTTTTGGGGCAACCACCAACATGTTTAAGGGAATAGGATTACATGTGGAACGGAACATCGTGTGCAACAGCTTGTTGCATAAATAATATTGGGAGGAAAAGAGATGAGCTAAATACATATACATCTCTGATGCTAAATATCTTATTCCGCATTGGTATGAGCAGACTTTAGAGATAGGCCTTCAGTTCTAAAAAAAAAACAGATGTAACTAACAAGAGTTGTACACTCTTAAAAATAAACTGTAATATTTAATTTTGAATATTACTTGCATAAAAAATAGTTTCTTTGTGAAATTGTTGTTGAAGTTATTTTAAAAATTGTTTTCGAAATTGTTGTTGAAATTATTTTTGAAATAGTTTTTTAAATTATTGTTGAACTTTTTTATTATATTTCTCCTCTTAAAGACAACCAAATCAAATATTTATTCTACCAGGTTAAACCTTAATTCTTAGTTATAAATTTATATAAAATATATAAGTTAAAACTATTATAATAGAATCATTACAGCTTATAATTTTTTTTTATAAGCCCGCCCAACAGCAAATCCAAGTATAGCTTCGATTTCCAAGTTAAAGCTAATAAAATCTATTGCTGCCTGCAATTATTTATTTATTTATTCGAATTTATTAATTCTCAATATGTAAATAATATAATTTTCGTTCTCTGTACGAATTAAGAGAGGGGCAAGCGCGTCAGCGGTCAGGTACGCATGCGCAGTACGCCTATTTAAATACTCCCTCTCCCTCGGCCATTCGCTCGCCAGCTCTTGACTCTCTGGGAGCTTGTGCCAACCTTAACGATTTGGCTTAAACGTCATTGACCGTGGGGCGTAGGCAGGGCTTGTCTCAGAGGGGGTTTATCCCAAAATACCATTTAGAAAATCGCTTAAAACTTCCATCAGATATGTATACTAAATTGAATATTTAGGGAAGGCTGATAACCCCTCTTTGCCACGCCACTGTCACATAGCCAATGTTCTGCTCTGGCAAGCAGCAGCTTCTATGGCAGCGGCGTTTCGGCAATATTCCAACTTTTCAAAGCCCACAAGTGTCCATTATATATGTATATAAAGTCTATATATGTGTATGATCAGTGATTAGAAGTTGGGCCTGGGCATTTTTATACTTTGGAAAGCTTTAATTGAAAATTTGTTTAAAGAAAAGCTTAAAGAATTTTGCTAAATCGAAAAATGTTTGCTTTTTGCAAATCTTATAAGCTTACAAAATAATTTAAATTAATGTGAAGAAGTAGAAAAGCTAAAGTCGAGTGTTACCAGCTAAAAAAACAATTTACTTCTACATTTTAAGAGCTATAAATAGCAATATGGATATTAAGAAATATATATATTTCAGAAATACAATTTTCCAATTATTATAGAAGGATTGTTTTGTAAATAAAATTTTATAGAAATAAAATTCTCCACTGTTTAGATACATATTCTCCGTAAAATATTTGTTACCAAATTAAAAATTAAATTTTGTTAATTTTTAAGTCGAAACAAGATATTAAAGTGGTATAAAAACCAATTTTAATTTACTCTTCAAGATGAAGTTTCGAAAAGCTACGATTACAAGCAAAAAATGTACTATACATTTGAAATCACGACGGCCTTTTTCTCCTACAATCAAAAAAGAATAGGAGGCTCTTTTCAATGGAAAATCTCGATAAGAAGGCCAAAATCAATTTGAATGAACCCATCAATGCGATTAGACCCACTTCCGCGGACAATAGGCCGAAAATGAGTGGAACTTTCGAAAGAATTTATTCTGAGAGGCAATTACTGTACTTCGAGCATCAGATTAGTTCAGACTCGGCTTGCAGCCTCTATTTTCCTCCTTTCTTTCTTTTTTTTATGGGTGGTGATTCAGTAGTTGTGTTTTTTTTTTTTACTATCCCATTTGGTGAGTAATGTCAATTTCCGGTCGTTCTTTGCGATGATCTCTTAATAGTTCTCAGAAGTATTATCCCGCGTTGCACTGTCACTTACACAAGCAAAAAAAAATAATGGTATTGACTCTGAAAACTGAATCAAGCAGTATATATATATATACATATTTCCTTTTCAAAGGTTACTCGTCTCACATTATATGCAGATCGTGCGAATGCGACGACTGTGCGCTCATTGTTTATTTTAATAATTCCACCACAGAGCGAAAACAACAATTAATGCTTTCCCAGTAAGCTACTAACACGGACCGCACTCTTGTTAGTATCTTACCAGGTTACCGGAAATATTACAGGCAAACAACAAAAAATGCAAAAAAATAAAAAAGATAATGCGAAGAAAACAGAGAAAAGCTTGTATTGTATATACTTTTTTTTTGTGTTTGGAGTCGCGCTTAGGCGCCGTAGCCGTTGATCTTCGTTCGTTGATTTGCTGCGGGCTTAATTTATGCCGATTCTGTGCGAACTGCGGAGACAAGCGACCTGTCTCTCTAACGTTTATCCGTGCCCGAACGCGCTCTAGCGGATTACCTGTTAGCGACTGAGTTGGCTGCTCGGCAATCTGGCAAACTGGCCCCCAGCCCGGGCTAAAACGCTGGCTTGCTCCGCTCCAACGCCGCTCCGCCGCCGCTCACAGCTTTCGGGCCAAGTTGCGCCCGAGTCTGGGTCTGAGTCTGAGTCTGAGTCTGTGTCGGAGTTTGTTCATCAGAGTGTGTTTTATTTTTTTTCCTCTCCTCTGCTGAGCAATTTGCCCATTCCTCGCTCTCTGTTGTATTTCTATTTCGAGCTCCAGCTTCTGCTCAAGTCTCCTAATATTTAACCAACTTTTTTCGGTTGCTCTACTAACTTTTACCAAAGATTATGCCATGAATTTCATGACTTCTTAAATACGCGGTATGCGAAATACACAAGAATACCAGATCGAAAGACCATATCATATATGTGCCAAAAGAAAGATCGGAATACTAATAGAAAAAACAATGCAAAATTCTTTAATATATTTTAATTCACTTTCAGATTGTTGCATAGCGGCCATATTTTAATTTAAAAAGACGATAAGCTTTTGCCAACTGAGATATTTTTTATTTTTGCCCGCACATTGCTAGATCGATTCGGCTGATGATGCTGATCACGAAAATATATGGTTTATAGGGTCGCAAATGTCTCCTTTACTTATAAAACGATAATTTCGCGCCATAGATGATCTAAATTTTTTTTTTTACAATTTTGACGATGTAACCCCTTAGAAAATTTTTTTAAATCGAAAAATTTTTATTTTTGCCCGCACATTGCTAGATCGATTCGGCTGATGATGCTGATCACGAATATATATGGTTTATAGGGTCGGAAATGTCTCCTTTACTTATAAAACGATAATTTCGCGCCATAGATGATCTAAATTTTTTTTTGACAATTTTGACGATGTAACCCCTTAGAAAATTTTTTAAAATCTATATTTTTGCCCGCACATTGCTAGATCGATTTGGCTGATGATGCTGATCACGAATATATATGGTTTATAGGGTCGCAAATGTCTCCTTTACTTATAAAACGATAATTTCGCGCCATAGATGATCTAAATTTTTTTTGACAATTTTGACGATGTAACCCCTTAGAAAATTTTTTTAAATCGAAAAATTTTTATTTTTGCCCGCACATTGCTAGATCGATTCGGCTGATGATGCTGATCACGAATATATATGGTTTATAGGGTCGCAAATGTCTCCTTTACTTATAAAACGATAATTTCGCGCCATAGATGATCTAAATTTTTTTTTGACAATTTTGACGATGTAACCTTAGAAAATTTTTTAAAATCGAAAAATTTTTATTTTTGACCGCACATTGCTAGATCGATTCGGCTGATGATGCTGATCACGAAAATATATGGTTTATAGGGTCGGAAATGTCTCCTTTACTTATAAAACGATAATTTCGCGCCATAGATGATCTAAATT
>VNJU01009741.1:0-21144 GCA_008042675.1 Drosophila seguyi | reverse complement strand
TTCCGGCTTTTCATTTTTCGAATCTTACTCTTGACTTCAGGGAAGAGAATGAGAGAAACAGGCAAAGACATTTGGTGAGGAGTTTCCAGAATGTCTTTGATCTTCCCGACTCTACCCTCAGAGGAAGTACCAAAAGGAGTGAATCGATCCTGAAACATGTCGGCAAACACCTCAGCGCGATCTAACGGCGTGCGCGCCCAAGTCGAATCAGCTTTCCGGATCGGAAACTTAGGAGCAGCCTGCCGCTTGCCTCTAGTGAGTCTCCACAAGGCGAAATTCGAGTCCTGATATGGAGTCGCCTCTTCAAGCTCTTTATCCAGCAAGCTCTGACGGGAACGAACCAAGTGCGAGTTTCTAATGTGGTTGTCTTCTCAAGACAGGAAGGAATTTGGGTTGATCGGCCCAACCTTTGCGATAAAGATCACTCTAGCCGTTCTCCATGCCCTTCGGACGCTTCGCGCTATGTGAGGTTCTAGAGCCCTCCAGCGCCGCGGTGTTCTTGGTCCTAGTCCTCTTGGCCGTAGTCTTGGGGAGTTCGGGCGGCGACGTGTGCTGAAGGTGCCTCTTCCTCCCCGCAACGGCCTGACCGCCAGCTCTTCCTATCAGGGACACGTTTGCAAACGCAGCTCTCCTCGCTGGAGCTACGTTCGGCACACGAGGTACCACTTACGGCCGGCTCCGCTGAGGCCTTGCCTCACAGGATCTCCGCCTCCACCGGGCTGACCTGCCGCTGGGACAGGCTGCTTCCCGGGTTGCTGCCTCGACCTTGCGGAAGAGGGTGTTGCGGCATCTCTCCTGCTGGCGTTGGTCGCTTGCATAACAGCCGCCGGGGCAGTGCCAGGCACAGAAGCCCCCCCTCACTGCCAGCCACTTGAGACGTGAAAGTCACTGCCTCCTTTGAGGCGCTCATCGTCGGGGTCGAGCCCTTCGGCTTTGCGGCACTCTTTGGATGAGCGGCCGAGCCCCTGCGCGGCGACAGCTTGCCTCCAGCGTCCAGAGGCTCCTCCTCTATCCGCTCTGCTAGCTTGGATGCGGTTAAGTCCCGCGTGTTTAAGTATTTTTTAATTTTTGATTCCATAAATTGGTCCCACGAGTGTGGGGGAAGGTAGTACCAGCGTGTCATAGCCCCCAATAACACGCTGGGTCCAGGTAGGTCCAGGTATACTCACCGAGGCGGCCAGTTATAGGTGAGGCTCCGGGGTGATGGGGCACCCTTGCCTCAGGACTTCACCACTGCCCTTGTGAGATGTTAGGGATAGGATGTGGGTAAGAACGCGTGTAGGAAGTTAGGAGTGTGTAAGACTATGTGTTGAAAACGGTCAAACAAGCGCCTTGTCGGTACTACAGACGGTGTGTCCGGGACTGCTTATTCGCGACCAGTCGCTATTCGCAGCTAACCTCCACAGGAGGCCTATCCGCAACCTGCGACCCGTCCGGTGGCTTCAGCTAGCCCACCTTAGAACCATCTCACTAGTTCTTTAGTACCAGGCTACTAACAGTGCGACTGTTTTAGGCAACTTCTGGGTTGAGTGCAGTCGGTTGGACTGACACCCTGGGATGTCTGAACCGCTTTACTCACACGTGGAGGAGACCAGACTGTCTGGCACCCCTGGTTTGCTGTGACGGCCCTCTTGTTATGCTGTGCCTGACCGGACGGGCTCGGTGAGTCCCTAGTGCGCTTAGCCAATGGGGTGGCCACGACAACTCCTGGCGGGCTACGCATCACTCGGGAGCCCTTTTTGAACGCTCTTAGCTCATCTTCAACACTCGTAGCAGTCAGAGAGACGTCGGCCAAGTGAGCCGCCGGCGTCGCCGATGTGTGGGGAATGCTAGTTAGGACCTTCAGAATCCTTGGCCTAGCCGCGGAATTTACCGTGGGTGGATTTCCACTTGTGTGGTTATGCAAGCTGCCGACCGATACGGTACAGACGCAGACCAAACCGCATTCTGAGGCACAAACGCGGAGTGGATTTTGGGTTTTGGAAGTCGACGCTAACTGGATCTGCCGGCCACTGAGCCACAGACGCAGGCTGCTCGGCCGCCCAATGTGGGACAGACGCTGAGCGTAGCGATAAGTTGCACAGGGCAGGGCTTCCAACGTGGGCCGAGGGTTTTTCCCCGACTTTTCCGATGGGGGTTATACCGCCCCTGACTCCTTGTCAAAGGATCGGAGCAGCAACCCGAAACAGTTTACTACTGAATTTTCTGCCTTTCCACAAGTTCGTGTTGTAGCAAGTAGCTTTGGTCAGCATACTCTGCTACGATCCACAGCGCCACCTATCGGTCAAGCGCCCACTGGAGCTTACAACCGTAAGCTTCCGTGTTGCGGACGATGTAATCATACGTAATTACGCCTTTCTGATCACTGGTCCGACAGCTGGCCTGACGATCAGCTGGCGTGATATGGCACATCATGCGGGTCGCTACCTTGGTAAGAGAAGTTACCTACTCGGAAGAAAAGAAAGTGAGGAAAAACCCCCGTGAAAGAGTTTACCCCTTTTTCCCCTGACCACCGAGGCTGTGGCCAACGACTGTATACTCCGAGCTCTGAGGTTTCCGTTCCCCACAGGTACAGGGCCGTACATGGCCCGGTGTTCGTGTGTGTGTTCTTACTCTAAGAGTGAGTAAACGTGTCTTCTTGGCTTACGTGTATGTACACGAGTATCGGGCTGTGACTTCGTATGACTTTTTCTTCTTTTTTTTTCTTCGGTTTTTTATTTATTTATTTTTATTTACGCTCAAACTTAAAATTATAAAATTTTTTTTTCTGCATATATTTTGATACCCTTGCAGGGTATTATAATTTTAGTCAGAAGTTTGCATTGCAGTGAAGGAGACATTTTCGACCCTATAAAGTATATATATTCTTGATCAGCATCAACAGCCGAATCAATCTAGCAATGTCCGTCTGTCCGGCTGTCCGGCTGTCCGTCTGTCCGTCCGTCCGTTTCTACGCAAACTAGTCCCTCAGTTTTGAAGCTATCTGAATGAAACTTTGCATTTAGTCTTCTATATGCTCTCACTACTATATAAGGTGGAACGGAAGACTATATCATATAGCTGCCATAGATACGATCGGTAAATTTTAATGAAAAAAATTATAACTTATCCAATTTTTAAGACATTTGCATACAATTTTAGATTTGACCATTAGTTTTATTTAAGAATATCGGTTTTTATTTTATCAAATTTGGACAACTATATCATATAGTTGCCAAAAGGACCGATCGGAAAATGTTGAGAAAAAAATCTAACTTAGCCAATTTTTCACATATTTTCATAAAATTTGAGACATGGCTATTTTAAATTATTCCAGAATTTCGGACAAAATCGGACCACTATATCATATAGCTTCCATAGGATTATATATATCTGTTTGGCCTGCAACATTCTACACTGGCAACATTTATTTTATGACAGTACCCGAGAAAGCGAAAAAGTCAGAACATTTTTCTTCTTCTTCTTCTAATTACTGCAAGGGTATGCCGAAGTTAGCTTTCTTTCTTGTTTGGTACTATCATATATTTCATTACATAATCGTTTATTTATTTTAGACCTAATCTATGTCGTTTGCATGGCTTAAGTCCCTCTTTGTGATTCATTTATCATGCTTTATAAAAGCTTAATAAATAATGTCTGCACACATAATGGCAACGATTATTGATAATAATATGTTTGGAAGACTCGAATCCATACTATTTAATTCGATCTTATTTTCGATATTAGAAGTGGAATCCACTGCTTTTATATCTTAAGCCAACTTTTTTACTTGGTTTTCCTTTTTATTATTTATTAGTATGCCATTAATGAACGGCTTTTTCCAATTTTCTTTACTTATTGAGCTTGATATCATATACTTATATAAACATGCATATTTATTTCAAACAATAGCAAAAAATCTGCTATTAAAAAGCCATATCCTCACCTCAGACCGAATAAGGAGAGTTTTTTAGTGATATGCTCCAACTCACATCAGGTGGGCTGAGGCAAGGATAGGTGTCTTAAAAGAATTTGTAAATTATAATCTAAGGACAATTCTACATGTAACAAAAAATAATATTCATTATAAATAGAACATAAAACACGGAATGGATCGTGTAGCTCGAAATTCGTTCTGCAGAGGTCAAGATATATGACCGTTAATAAGCTTATAAAGGAACATCACTCCATGGCAGGTCCAACGATCCATTAGAGATGGCAGGCTTAGAAGGCGCAGCCTGTCGAAGTAAGCCGGAAGGCGACGATGTGGGTCCTAGTGTAAGCCCCATAGAGCAAACAAGAGAAATTGTTTTTGAACCGATTCAATAAGGTCTTGATACTTCGCATACTGAGGAGACCATACACACGAACAGTGTGTCGAGAATAGGACGAACGAGAGAGACATAAAGGAGTTTTGTGGTGTAAGGATCGTCAAACTCCTTAGACCGACGCTTGACAAAGACAAAAACCCCTCTGGATTTACTAACAATTAAGCCAATGTGTTCGTTAAAATTTAAATTGTGGGTGAAAAGAACTCCAAGATCAGTGACAGAATGAATGCGTTCAAGCTCACTCGTCCCTATAGAATAATACAAACAATTTTTACGAAAAAAGACATAAATTTACATTTAGAGTTGTTGAGAAACAGCAAATTGTCTATGCACCAAGACTGCATGTTATTTAAGTCAGTTTGCAATGATTTGTCAGTGGGAACTAAGAACCACATTAGGCAAGTCATCAATAAAAATGATAAACAAAAGTGGCCCCCTTGTGGAACACCCGAAGTTACTCGGATACTATTAGAAAAAGAACCCTTAAAAGCTACTCTTTGAGTTCGGTTCGATAGATATGTGGCGATCCAATTGGTCAACAACGCAGGGAAACCCAAAAGAATAAGTTTTTTCAGCAGCAGCTGGTGGTTTACTGAATCAAAAGCTTTACTGAAGTCTGTAAAGATGGCATCCGTCTGGGTGTTATTTTTAAACGCGTTTCTGATGACAGCACAAAACTCGAGAAGGTTTGTGCAAGTAGATCGGTGTTTCATAAAGCCATGCTGTGAGGGGGACATTATTAAGCGACATTGGTGCTGAAGTTGAACGCACTTAGTTTTGCAATTCCTCTGTAATTTTTAATATTGCACTTACTACCCTTTTTTTGAAGGGGAATTGAAGGATTCCTTCTAACATACAGGAAAAAATGAACACTGAAGGGATAAATTAAACAGTTTAGACAAAGGACTGCACAACGCACTGGCACAATATCTCAATACACAACTTGGTACAAGATCTGGACCAGATGAGAAGGAAGGTTTAAGAGTTTGAAGATTCTGAAGAACATCGTCTTCGCTGATTGTGGGTAAAAATATACTGTGTGAGTGCGGAAGAGAGTAAGGATATGGTGAGGTTGTGTCAAAACTGACCGGTGAATATGATGTCTGGAAAAATTTTGCGAATAAGTTCGCGATATCGGGCTCATTTGAAGCGGACTCATTATTGAAGTGAAGACTTGATGGAAAAGTGTGAGATTTTCGTTTCGAGTTAACCAAAGCGTAAAATTGCTTAGGATTATACTGAAACTCCTGTCTACAACGATTTAGGTAGTTTTTGTAACATTCAGAATTGTGGGTCAGAAAGTCGGAGCGAGCTACTAAATATCTAGCACGATCGACTTGCAGCCCAGTTCTTTTGAATTTTTTAAAAAGTCTTGACTTCACAATATTTTGAAATAAGAAAGTCGACGAGAAAACCAGGGAGGCTTATGCGAAACGTCAGGAGAGGGAAACGATGGAACAAACAAGTCAAAACGGGAGTATAGTACGTCATAGAAGCGCTCAACCATGTGTAAGGGATCGTAAGTGGAGTCAAGAAAAGTCCAATCGATTAGAGATAAATAATAGCTCATGTCAGGGAAATTAGCTTTGTGGAAGCAGCGAAAAGTTGCAGGCTCAGCTAAAGGACAAGGAAGTATGGAGTCGAAGCTTCTAGAATTATCTCCAATGTGGGATGATAAGCGTCTTCAGGGCTAGAGAGAGGGTCAATTCTACAGACGAAAGCATTGGCAAACCTTGACGCAAAGATTAAATCAAGGACTTTGTCTCCACAGTTCCTAATATAATTTAATTGTCCCAATGAAAGGTCGATAAGACCGTGAATAAAATCATGAGGTACAGTTGGAACAAGAAAATTCTAATCAGGCGAGGGCACCCAAGAAAGGGAAGGCGGGTTGAAATCACCTAGTACAATGAGGTGGTCATTAACACTAAGGGACGAGTAAATACTTTGAATTAACGATAAATGCTGTAAAAATATATTAGTATCAGACCGGGGTGGGATGTACGAGCATGTGACATACACAAAATAATCATGAACATGAATGCGAGCTGCAACAAACTCTAAATTAAAATCCTTATCAGTAATCAGAACCAAATTTGAAACAAGATCGGACTTAACTGCGATAAGAAAACCGCCGCCGATACGCATTAGACGATCACGTCTATAACCGACGTAGTTGCCTGCAAATAATTCGCTATCAGAGACAGAGGAGTTGAGCCACGTTTTAGTGAAGGCAATAACATTGGCATCAAAGGAAACACTATTGACGTACAGTTTACTAAGCTTGCCTAGTAAACGCGAACATTCTGATAGTGTATAAAAAACGAGTCGGTTAGTTTTTTGGAGTTCTAACCGAGGGAGACAGAGGCGCGCGAGCCCGAGGTACGCTCTTATTGACGAATTCCTGAACGATTGCATGTTCAGGCCATACGGAAGCATCAAGAACCCTAGGAAATAGTACATCAGAAAGTCCAATTTTAAACGAAGATATATCACGTCTTTGTTTAAAATTGAATTTTGAGATAGTAAATTCGGTACCAGAAACATTTAACTTGTTGCTCAAATGGGTCCTAACATCGCCTTCAGAGGCCCCTGGATTAAGGCGGGAAACGAAAATTAACTTTTTAGGAGCAATGCCAGCTAAGGTGCCGGCTTCTGTTGGGCAACTCATGGGGGCCACGGCTGATGACTGGCGCCGCTGAAATTGAGACCACCGGAGGTACCATAGGGAGGGCATCCAAGTCCAACGACGCGCAGACAGCGGCATGCGACGTGGATGGTTGATTGACGTTGACGGGCTGCAGATCCGAAGGCATGTCGACGTTGGGTTGCTGCGAAACCGAAACCATGTCGAAATTTGTCCCGCCAGAAATGGGGGCAAATGCGGCATCTTAAACAGAGACCTCGACCACGCCAAAGGTGTTATTAGCGGGCTTGGTACGTGGACTGAATTGCATAAGAGGACTCACAGGGTCTGGAACAAATAAGAAACTATTAAAACGGTCGCTCATTTGTTGGTTTGCGAAGTCACTTAGCAGCTTAAGCGATTTAAAGTGGCGTTCCGCCTTCTGGAAACTGCTTGACAAATCCCTGAAGCCGGCAGCCAAGGACTGAAACTCGAGGTGAGTTTGCCTCGTAAATGCCCTCATATCCAATTTGATATGTAGGCAACTCGGGCACGTCCAGTCCAATCCGGAATTATTCCGTATGCGATCAGCAATACGCAGGCCAACTTGTCCAAGATTCGCGCAAGCAGGGTGAGCGATATTGTCGCATAGCCAACAATAAACAGTGGCCTGCCGCGCCGTAATTACTCCGCCGCTCGAGCACGGATTGATGCAACATGTAGCCCTTATTTTCAAAATAAATCACACGGCGGCAATCAATCGAATAAACAAATTGAACAAATTTCGCGACGAAGAGACCGATCAAAACAAAAGACCGAAAAGCGCAAAAGTAAAAGCTTTTAATAATCTGCGCTCAGTAAATTCGATTTTGTTATTGAAATCAGCGTAAGTAGAACACTTGCACGAACAATAAAACACACAGGCGATGTAGCGATAAGCGGTAAACTCACGACGCAAGAAACAGAAAAGCAAAGCGATCTGATAAAAATGTTAAACCGACTTAAAGTCACTGTCTTTGTTTAAAATACAGCAGTTGTTTTTGTATGCTAAAGATCACAGAATCAATATATATATATACATATAAAAAAGCGATGGCAAAGAGTAGCAGAGGTAGGTATGTTCACGTAGTGACAGTGTGGTCGCCCATGTAAGATATGCAGACTCAGCACTTAGCATGCCCATTGCTAGGGTCTTTGACTTTTAAAAAAGTTTGTTTATATAGAGGTAGGTTAAAACCGATATAAAAGACAAAAAAAAAAAAAAAATGAATGACAGTAATTTTATACCATTAACTGAAAGAAAAAATCATACAAAAAAAAAGGAAGTAAATAGGAATAATTACACTATTTCTCAAACGGACAGAGATGAGGTGTGCAAACATATAAATATAAATATAATAAGAACTATAAGACAGCCGATCCGCTGCCGGGCTTGCTGGCAGAGCAGTTGAGCGGTCATAGATTTAAATTATTAAAAATCCTTACAAAGCAAATAGACAATTGGTTACTTTGGCGATTATGTTGGAGTTACTACAGCATATTCATTTCCCTTTTCAAGCGTCCTGACGACACCTGGACGACTTCTAGCGAGGAAACTCTCGGGGTTCTTCTGGATGCTCACTTCCCTGACTGCACAACTAAGAGCAGCCCGCCCAACCCCCCGACATGGCGAGGTCCGTCCGAGATGGGATACCTCCTTAGTGAACGGAACATCAATTGGCCAATTAACAGCTTCAGCCCATACAAATCCCCAGGGGTGGACGGTATCATACCTGCACAGCTTCGCTATGCAGCTGAACTATCCACGCCCTGGCTTAAACTGATCTTTTCAATCATCCCCGACACAGGGGTCATTCCAAGTGAATGGCTCCGCTTAAAAGTTGTGTTCATCCCATCGCATTGCATGCCCAATGATTACAGGCCGATAAGCCTGTACTCGTTTCTACTCAAAACGCTGGGGAGACTCATCAGTCTGCACCTTAGAGCTCACATTCCCCACTCATCCTTATCAGGATCACAACATGCGTATGGGAGGGGCAGATCAACAAAAACAGCACTCCATTCGCTAACCACTATCATAGAAAAATCACTCCCCGAAAAGGAGTTCCCACTCGTCGCCTTCCTGGATATAGACGGCGCTTTCAAAAACATTCTCAAACTCAATTATGACGGCATTGACTGAGCTGGGGATTGATCAACACTCAGTGGTCTCATTGACCGGATCTTGCGCAGCAGAACGGTGGAGGCAACACTGGGGGGGGTCAACTATCTCCAGACAAGTCAATAGAGGTTAGAGCTCTGCACGAATACAGTCAAAGCAGCATTTTGTACTCTCACTCAAAGTTCAGTTTGACTGAGTGAGACAATGAGTAAAACGGATTTGGCAAATGTGGTAAAGGCATGAGTAAAAAATTTACCATATCCGAAAGCCGAAGCAATAGACGAATGAGTTTTGCGACCGAGTACTTGGTTAGTTGTGCACCGAAGTTGGTGACGTCAAAATTAATGAGTGTTTGTTATTTATTATGTATGTACATACGCAATTACTAAAGTACTTACGCTTTCGTCCAAGCTCTGCATTCTTATCAGTAAATTTGCTGGTCTGCTGCATTTGCACTTTGAGCAATGAATGACGAAAATGCCGAAATTTTATCCGAGTACTTGAAACATTTCCTCTTCTCACTCATTCTATCCGTTTCGTTCCGCTTTCAATTCCACCCATTCCGTTACAAGGAAAACAACACTCACCAATCCGTAATTCACTTATTTGACATCGTTTCGGCACGCCGAATTGAGACTCAGGCTTGTTGTACTCAAATATCCGAAATTTTGAGTGCATTCGTGCAGACCTCTATTTTGAAGGCGAAGTGCCCCCAGGCATGCCTCCTTTTTCAGGGTAATTGTTAAAGGCGGTATGCCAGTTATGACTCCCAGTGCTGCAGTGGGACATGTCCGGATGGCTGATGCCAAAGCAGAAAAGTCGTTGTAGTTTAGTGAGTGCAGCCGCAGCTGTCCTCTGGGTAGATTCCGTCCACCAAGCAAGCGATGCATAGGTTAAGATGGGTTTTATCACAGTGTTAAAAGACCAGTAGATCATTTTGGGACTTAGGCCCCATGTTCTACCGAAAAGCCTCTTGCGAGCAAAGTGTGCTCGAGTAGCTTTATTTATGGTCTTTTCCAATTGAGCTTGGAGTTGAGTGTGACTCCCAAGTAGTTAGCCTCAACCGAATGGTCAATTATGGATGATTTAGTAGTCATAGGTTGTTCCGAAAAGCACATGCTTAAGAACTTAACTGACGTTTTGAACTTATGTAGACAACATAATTTAAAACTACATCCGAAAAAGTTCACTTTCTTTATGAAAGAGGTTACTTATTTAGGTTATATATGAACTGATAGTGGTATATTGCCAGATGATTCTAAAAATGACGTAATTAAAAATTATCCCCAACCAGTAAATGGAGACGAAGCATTTTCAAATATTACAGAAGATTTATTAAGAGTTTCTCCGAGAAATCACGCCACTTAACGAGGCTTTGTATAAAGAATGTACCATTTGAATGGACAACCGTGTGCAATGAAGCATTCGAATATAAAAGGGAATTAATGAAACCAACACTTCTTCAGTACCCAGATTTCAGCAAACAATTTTGCATAACCACAGATGCTAGTAAGCAGGCATGTCCGCTACAGGTTCTCATGGGCCGCTGACCAATCCTAAGTTAGAGAGGACCAAAACGATCCAAGGATGCAACGGGTTATCTGCCTCGGTGATGCCTCGTTTAGTTCGGCTAGATCCACAAGGGTGAAAGAGCCCAGGTACTGCAGTCTTCGTCTGCTTAGGGCTGGACAGTGCAAGAGGAGGTGAAGAACTGTCTCTTTCTCCTCCTCATCCCTACAGCTTCTACAGAAGTCGTTATGGTGCACCGACAGCCTGTACGCATGCGTTCCAAGTAGCCAGTGACCAGTGAGAGCCCTAACGGCAAGGCGTGGCGGCAGGAGATTAGGTTTTCACATTTCCTGTCCGCGAGGAGACGAAAGTGTTCCTTACAACGTAGTCTGCGAGTGGCCATGGGCATGTCAACTAGCTCCCTCTCCGGCTAAAGAGGGGAGGTTATACCTTGCCGGGCCAGCTCATCGGCAAAGCAGTTGCCCTCGATGTCCTTGGACCCAGATGTGGTGGACGTCGTACTGCTTCGCCATCTCGTGAAGAGATCTGCGGTAGTCGTTGATAGTTTTCGAGTTAGAAGAGATGGATTCTAGTGACTTCAGGGCAGCCTGACTGTCAGGGAAAATGCAAAGGGAGGCTCTGACCATAGTGGGCGGGAGCCGATCAAGGGCTTCTTTGATGGCGTAAATTTCCGCCTGAAAGACGATGCAGTGGTCGGGTAGCATAAAAGAGACGTTTAAACCCAGGTGCTCTGAGTATATACCTCCTCCCACCCTACCGTCCAATTTTGAGCCATCCGTGTAAATGTGAAGGGACCGTGGGGGTCCAGGGGCTCCTAGTTCCCATTTCGTTTTGTCGGGGACGTAAACCTCTAAAGATGTTATAGGGTGTTTAGTGGGGACACAGTAGTCAGTGTCTCCCTCAGTGAGCTGTGGGGCAGAGCCGAAGTTCGTGTGTCCGAAACTTTTTTTCTTTTCCACAAGCCCATACCCTTCAGCCTTAGTGTCGAGAGTGACGCAGTCATCTCTCCCATTATCTCAATTGGGAGGATATCGAAGAGCACGTCCAAGGCGTCTCCCGGAGTCATGCGCAGGCCGCCTGTCATGCACATCTTGGGGTTGGGGGTTGGGGTTTCCTAAACTTGCCCAGCTAGGTGGACTGCTCTAGAGCTTGCCACCAAATAGCCACCCCGTAGAGGAGTATTGGGCGAATGATAGCCGTGTACAACCAACGGACAATTTTCGGGGTCATACCCCATTTTAGCCCTATCGCCTTTTTGAACCTTTCGTCCGTATTTAGGTCCCAGTCTAGTTTTTTGTCCAGGATTACCCCTAGATATTTGGCCTAATTTCTAAGGGGTAGGGATATCTCACAGAGCTTAGGGGCATTTTAAATTTCCTTGTGAAAAGGACAAGTTCGGTCTTCGCTGGGTTTATTCCCAGTCCGCACCTGGCAGCCCAATCCGCCAGGTACCGCCAGAGTGTCGCCCATCCTGAAACAGAGGGTTTGCGGGAATTTTCCCGCAAATGCCAAGGCAACATCATCCGCGTAGGCCAAATCCCGACAGCCACCCTGCCACATTCCATAGGAGAGGGCAGAGGACTCGGCCCTGGGGTGTACCTCTATTGACTTGTCTGGAGATAGTTGACCCCCCAGTGTTGCCTCCACCGTTCTGCTGCGCAAGATGCGGTCAATGAGACCCACTGGATGTCGATCAATCCCCCCCGGGAGAATGTTCTTGAAAGCGCCCTCAACAGCCCTGTATATCCAGGAAGGCGACGAGTGTAAACTCCTTTTCGTGTAGTGATTTTTCTATTATAGTGGTAAGCGAGTGGAGTACTGTTTCTGTTGATCTGCCCCTCCTATAGGCGTGTTGTGATCGTGATAAGGATGACTGGGGAATATTAGTTCTAAGGTGCAGGCTAATGAGTCTCTCCAGCGTCTTGAGTAGAAACGAGGAGAGGCTTATCGATCTGTAGTTCTTAGGCGTGCAATGCGATAGCTTGCCTGCCTTGAGCCAGCCTTTTGGAATGACCCCTTTGTCTAGAATTATCGAGAAGATCGGTTGAAGCCAGGACGTGGATAGCTCGCTTGCGTAGCTAAGCTGCCGTTCACCCCTTGGGATTTATAAGGGCTGAAGCTGGTAACTGCCCATTTAATGTTTTTATCAGTGAAAAGGTATGCCATTTCAGACGGACCCCGCCGTGTCGGTGGGTTAGGTGGGCTGCTCTGAGAGGAGCTTACAGGGAAGTGAGCATCCAGGAGAACCCCGAGGGTTTCCTCTCTGGAGGTCGTCCAACTGTCGTCAGGCCGCTTGACGAAACCCGGGTAAGAGGGTATCGTCTAGAGTACCTTCCGCAGCCTTGACGCCTCAGATTAGTCCTGGATACCTGAGCAAAAGTCGGACCATGCCCTTCTTTTGGCCTTTCTTAGTTCCCTGTTGTATAGGGACAGGTTATTCTTATAGAGGCGCCACGATGCGTCCGTGTTGGCGCACCTAGCTAGATTAAAGGACTGCCTCGTGGTCTTCTTGAGGCAGCCTAGGTCCTTACACCACCATGGTGGCTTCTTTCCAGTCTTCCCTCCATTCCTACTACGGGGGCAGGACCTATCTATCGCAAATCGAGTTTCTGAAATCCAAGAACTCACAGAGAATGTAGCTGGCGTCATGTATCCACTGAAGAGAATCCGGCTGATTTAGTATCACGTGGAGCAGACATATAAGGTTTGGGTCTATGGGAAAGTGGACCAGATTTCTAACTCCAAAATTAAAGCGAATGGCCTCGGTCACAAATTAAAGTTTCAGCGGAGTAACAGCTGTCTGAGAACAAGAAAAGCGTGGCAGTATGTTCCATCAAAACAAACCAACCGAATGTATTTATTGAGCTTGTTGGAAGATGTTCTTCATTTAACAAACTGTTAAATCTTATTCTTCTTCTGCTAACTTTTCAAAATTTTCCCTTATGATATTGATTGAAGAACCTGTGTCCATCATTCCTCTGTAAATTTTAATATGATAACCTATTTGCACATGGGAACAGGTTCGTCCTCCTGCGTCATTTGAATGTCCGAGGCAGTTTGATGAAAATTAACATCCATTCTGCTTTGGCCACTCTGGCTCTCGCGTTGCCTTTTTACAGGCCCCTGACCGTTAATATTATTTGAGGTCGAAGGTTGGAAGTTAAGGGAATTGTTAAGAGGATTATTTTGTTGACCTCGTGTTAAATCCTTTCTAAACGTGTATTAATTTCCTTTTTAACTGCCCGGTATGGGACGAGTGGAATAATGACTTTGATTTGTTGTAGGTTGATTCAAATTTTGAGGTTGTGCGTTATTATTCTAATTCGTTCCCGGATAATATATGCCGTAATTGTGATTTCTGTTATTGTAATATCTCTGGTTATTGCTTTGACTATGATTTCCCTTATTCCTGCGTCCGTTTCCTTCAGATCTATGAGAACGTTGGTTTTCTGGACTAGCGTCATAGAGGCCTAGCTCAATTGTAGCCTGTTTTAATTTGTAAATGGTATCGATATCCTTGCGGGCCAATGACATATACATCCTATCCGGCAATTTCGTATCTATTACGAAACATCTCCGTGTAGTTTAAATTACCGATTGGGTCAGTTTCTAATTCTAGCTTATCGAATATGTTCCAATATTATACTTCTAATTTATCGATGAACTTACTGACGCTTCCAGGGTATGTTGTGTGTAGACACAGTAGTAGTAGCTGCCTCACTATGTACGGTCTATGGTCCTTAACCTGTTACTAATGCTGACTTGATTTCCATCCATAAAGTTGCTCTCGCTTGTATCACGACTTCTAGGACTTCATCCACAAGTAACCGTTTTACAGCACCATAGATTACATGTGCCTGCCTGGCATCTTGGGTGGGGTAGAGATTAAGCAGCTGCTCAATATGGTTCACAAGCCCAGACAGCTTTCCAGCTGTACCGTCGTAATAATGCAGTTCCTTTATTTAAGACAATAACTGGTTCAAATGAATCTCGGAGAGTTGCGGAGGGTTTGTCATTCTTGTGTTTTTGTAACTATTCGATGCACAGAATTTAAATGGTAATGGATATTGGGTTTTTGTTACAACTCCGGAGTTATAAATTTAATTTAAATTTTGTTTCCGACCGCACGGGATTTTTTTTTTGTTTACAGATTTTATTTGACCACACGGGATTTTATTTTAATTTGCAAATTGTTCTGACCACTCGGGATTTTATTTTGATTTGCAGATTGTTCTGAGCACACGGGATTTTATTTCGAATACTACTAACTCGTAGATTCTTCTGCCAATCACAAATTTAGAATAACTGTTCTAAACTCGCTGGATTAGGGTAGCTAGTTGTATAGCGTACCCTTTACTTAACCAGTACCGTATTAAAGGACTCTTTAATTAGTTGTATCTGCCGACTGCGCCAATTAAATACTTGCAATACTCATATTTAAAAAAATAGAATTTTTATTTAACTGAATGATAACAATATATTTTATAGTTGAGAAAAACGCCGACCGATTAATATAAGGTTTCAAAATGAACTCTACCTACGGATCTGGATTGATTTACGTTCAAGCCTCGGTCTCGGGCTTTTTGAATATGGACTTTAGACTTAGAGTCCCAAGAGAATTAGGAGAGAACTTTGGAGCTCTTAATTTTTATTAACACTTGGATTCAAGTGCGTTTGCTCTTGGATACAAGTGCTCTTTGATTTGGTCTTCCGATCTTGTAATCTAATATTTTTGTTTTCGAGTTTGGCGCCTCCGAGCTTTGAGCGTGGGAACGTGACAATGGGGTGAGGACTTAGGCAATAAATATTTGGTCTACCAGTGGGTGAGAACGTTTACATCCTGTGCACATTGGGCAAAATGCCCGATTTTTTTGCATAAATTAAATTTTTTTATATTTTTAAAACACAAAATTAAATGTGTTTTCTAATCATGAATACTTCAGATAAAATAAAACTATTTTTTTTTTAATTTTAAACCGCGCGGCTTAAAATTGGCGCGCTAACAAAGTCATCTGATTAAATGCAAGCTTAACTGATCGAAGTGCAACCGTGAAAATTGATACATTTTGCGCGATAATTGTGGCTGTTCTGTTAAAGTGAAAACAATTTGCAAACATGGAAAAGAAAAGTACAGGTATTTATTTTAAATGTTTTATGTTAGTTTTTATTTTTTCTGTATCTTTCGTGTATTGTCCAATGTTATTGTGTGTGTTTTTGCAGCTAAAGTCTAACATATTTAAATGTGTTCCGTGGAGTATAACTTTTTTGCAGCACGCGGCTGCAAACTACTAAAACCGTTATGTGTTTCGTGTATTGTCCAATGTTATTGAAGTGTTTTTGCAGCTAAAGTCTAACATATTTAACTGTGTTCCGTGGAGTATAACTTTTTTGCAGCACGCGGCTGCAAACTACTAAAACCGTTATGTGTTTCGTGGAAGTGTATAGATTACGGTGTTAATAATATCTTTTGCCCGTTTTTGCCCCTTTTCGAAAAAAATCACATTTTGCAGCCGAATATGAGTTTCGTCATTTTACGCTGCTGGAGGTTTGGGACAGCAATGGCCGCGATAAGTCCAAATTAATAAAGTGGATGATGGAAGAAATAATATGAGCAATGTTAGTCAGTCAGTCATTAATCAAATTGAAAAAAAAGCTGAACTTTTTGTAATGTACATTAAGAAAATTTTGCCTAAATGCAACAGAATGATGACAAGGTTTAAAACTAAACATTCAAATTGGCTTTCAATGGCGATTGTTATAGCCTTGCATGAAAAGCCAAGTGAACCTTCTCCTCATAAAGTAGGTAGACGGACTGTGGATTATGCAAAGGCTGGTTCTCGTAAGAAATATAAATTGGCTAGCGATCTTGCAGAGAATACAAACTTTTCAACGCAGCACATACTACATGCTGCTGCTATTTCTGCGAAGAAGGCTAAGGAGTGCTATTTGTTTAATGCTATAAAAACCATAACGGAAGAACAGACAGAACACTCGACTGGAGGCAGTACGTCCCAGGTGATTAATCCGTTTACTCCTGAAGAAGCACTGGAATTTTTACTGGAAAATGGTTTTACCAAACAGCAGTACATTAATATACATCATATTAATAAAGCTCGTGGCTGCGAAATTTTCCCCTCATATTCGGAAGTTGAAAAAGTCAAAAAGACTTGCAGACCAAGTGAAATTCAAATTTGTGAAACTGTTGCACAGGTTCCAATGCAAAATCTTTTGCACCACACAGCCGAAAGAATATTGGTCCTGCAAAAAAAGCTTATGTCAAATGAATAATGTTTCGTGTTGCACTTTAATAGCAAGCTACGGATTTGATGGATCTACTGGCCAAAGCCTTTATAAGCAACATTTTAAATCAGAACCTGCCTCCCTTGATCTATCCCTTTTCGTCACCACTTTAATACCGCTGCAATTAATAGATGCAAGTCATCGAGTTATTTGGAACAACAAAACTCCACAATCTGTAAGGTTTTGCAGGCCTCTTAAAATTGAGTATGCAAAAGAAAGCCGTGAGAAAATTTTGCTAGAAAAAGAATGTTTAGATGTGCAAGTGGCCGGCTTAAAGGACTTTACATATCACAACGAAGGAAGAGCAATCGTCATCACCTATAAACCACAGATCACACTTATTGATGGAAAGGTTCTGAACGCTTTAACAGGCACTGCATCAACTCAGTGTTGCCCAATATGTTCGGTGAAACCAAAAATTCTCCTGGAAACGACTGATTTTCATGCTGAATGTTTTACGCCAAGGCCTGCGACTCTTAAATATGGTGTCAGTCCGTTGCATGCTTGTATTCGATTTTTTGAGTTTATTTTGAAGGTATCCTATAGGCTTCAAATTCAAAAGTGGCACATAACAACACAAGCTAACAAAATCGAAATGATGTCACGGAAAAAGGTAATTCAAACAATGATGTGGACAAAAATGGGTCTACATGTAAGCATTCCCAAACAAAATGGAAGTGAAAATAGTAATGATGGAAACACGGCTAGAAGAGCATTCAGGAATTACGAACTATTCTCTACAATTACAAGCTTTGATCAAAACATTTTGTATAATTTCTATATAGTTCTATGTACTATTTCATGTGAGCACTGTGTTGATGTTGAGAAATTCAAGGCATTTTGTGAGGAAACCTTTTTGTTATATGTTTATACATATCCTTGGTATCCCATGTCGCCGACGGTTCATAAAATATTAGTACACGGCTGGCAAATTATGAACTACTCTTTGGTGCCAGTTGGATGTTTAGGAGAAAATGCTTCAGAAGCAAGAAACAAAAACTATAAAAACGATAGGAAATCACATGCCCGTAGAAATAACCGATTAAACAATATGGCTTATGTTTTTAATAGAGCTATGGATTCCCCTGATCCATTAATTTCTAGTATAGGTTTAAATGAAAGGCTAAAAAAAATGGACAAAACAGCCCCTGCCGGCAGATGTATTGAATCTTTTAAAATCACCTTCGCCAACAAACTTTCAAAAATATTTAGAAAGAGAAGATTCCGACCTTGATGAAGATTCTGATGAATTCTGATGAGAATCCACCTATTTTTAAATACAATTTTAAATTTAAAAAATCGTTTTTTTTTTCTTGGGTAATGGATTGGGTATAGGTAATGCAAAATACTGAAGTACATGAGAAGTAGACAATTGCCAATAGAATTTGTCAAATCCAAGATTATTTTCGAGTTTTCCTCGAATTTTCAAAACGAAAAAGCTAAAAAATTTCAAAATTGTGCGATCGTTTATATGGCAGCTATATGATATAAAAGTCCGATCAGAATGATTTTTATTTATTATTTTACACTATTTATAAAAAAATGTTGTGCCAAGTTTGAAGAATCTTGCTCAACTAGAAATAATTTTGGCATCTATTCCATACAGAGCGCCGCCTGCGTGGCTTCGGTAATATGGGCGGATAGACTAAAGGCGTGGTTATATTAAAAAAAAAAAAAACAGAAAATTCTATAATAATTTTTCACATAGCTGATCAGATAAATGGACCTGATATCAGCTCCTTATAGGTCTGATAACCAGACCTGATCGGGATAAACAGACCTGGTATCAGCTCCTAATAGGTCTGATAATCAGACCTGATCAGATAAACAGACCTGGTATCAGCTCCTAATAGGTCTGATAATCAGACCTGATCGGATAAACAGGGCTGGTATCAGCTCCTAATAGGTCTGATAATCAGACCTGATCAGATAAACAGACCTGATAAAGAAGAATTTTCCCATGTCCCTTTTCCCAATAAAAAAATTTAAAGTTTTTATTTTTTATATTTATTTATTTATTTTTATGTTTATTTATTTATTTTTTTTTTCTAATGTTTTGGCTGAAAAGTAACTGCTGAAAAAAGAATTTTCCAAGTCCCGTTTCCCATTAAAAAATTTTTAAATTTTTAGTTTTGTATGTTAATTTATTTATATTGTTTTTGTTTTTTTTTTATAAATTCTTAATTAATAATAATATTTGATTTTAGATCTACACGCGCATTACCATCATCACTTTTAAGAATCGCATAATTTTGCGATGAAAATAAATGCAGCAAGTTATCCTCGATGTTGAACCTATCAGGGAGGTAAACAACGAAGTTGGCAAGTTCAAGCATAATATTGCTACCGAACTTGCCAGTCACGCGTTTTGCTGAAAAAATGTCAAATGCCATATGTGTTGGCAATTTGTTGTAGCTGAGCTTTCGTTTAACCCTACATGAGTTAAAGGCAAGCATCAGCGGGTCCTCCTCGATGTCCCTCAAAAGGGCATCAACGTCTTCCTGTGTGACACCAGGAGGAAGGTTGGAGATGGTTGGGCTGGAGCTGGTAGAGTTGGTGCCAGAGATGATCGTCGAGCTGGTAGAGCTGGTGGAGTTGGAGTTGCTGTACTGCTGCATGATGATGGTGGTGTATTTGTGTTGATGGTGACGTAGTTGCTGTTGATGATGTTCCTCGTCGAAGCTGGTGGCGCTGAATGATATTTTTCCTAGGCGCTGAGCCTGATTTTATACCCACAAGGAGCTCATTCCCCACCCCCACTACTACACACTAGTGGTATGCAAAGTGTAGTATGCGCCTATGTAATATTAAGAACATTTAAGTACAATAGTACAAACACATAGCAGCACTTTGTTGTTATGTTTATGCAAACAATAAAGCCCAAGGCGGATGTAACATGATCGTCCACTTGAAGGCTAATAAGTATAAGTGCATGGTCAGCATTCCCACGCCGACCAAATGCTGAATACATAAGTGCATAACTCGCTCTCTCGATAAGCATAGATATATAAGATATATATAAGAAAGAGCCGCTCCGTTGCTGGCGTATCCGGCAGCGCAGCTACGCGGCTTAGCCTTAGAGGAAAGATATTTAAGAATTGTAATACAGACACTTTTAAGGTGTTGAACTGGCAGAACCATTTCTGCCAAGAAATAAACACAATCACAACTGAAGAAAACTAAAACAAACTTGCGTCATTATATTACTGGAATTCTCCCTTTACATGGCGACCGTGACAGTCGTCCAACGATGGACACACTGACGACGAGAACAAATCTGAGTGAGTAGTTTTTTTGAGATATGGGAAGGCACCGTGGCGGTCTAAAGACCAAGTTGAACAAGCGTATAGCCCACGTAAGGTGGCTAATATACGGTCAACAAACGCCACCGGTGTGGTCGAAAGCTCTAAAGCTACATGCAGAGCTAGACCACTTGCTGTAATATCAGCAAGAGTTAAAGACCCAAAAACTCGAAAAAACTCACTCAGAAAATACTAAAAATATAACAATAATTAATGAAGTTCCAAAACCAAAGGCATATCCAGCACCAGGACCTGCACTAACGAAACCTAAGAAGACCTGCCCACCGGATTGCGAAGGAGTCTGGAGTCCTCACTGCCTGGGGACTTGTGAGCAGCCATCTACATCATCCGCAGCCCAGAAATAGACAGCAGCGAGGGAGTGTCAGCGTGCCACCCCCGGCGACGCCCAGCTGACACCAGCAGATGAACATCGAAGCAGTAATATACTAACCAATTAATTAATTAACCATAAATATAAATATATATATAAAAATCTATGTAAGACACATTGTAAAATGGAGCATATACTACTATGCCCTGTTAACCCAATATGGCCCGTGAAGCCATAGCTAGAATCAGGCAGGCAATTTAAATGTCCATAAAACAAATAAAATAAGCAAAACTGAAAACATAAATAAAAATAAAGAAGATTTCTTACAAAACTATAAAATTAGTATACCCAAAATGGGTTTGATAGACAATAAAACTGTTGACTCCACAGCAAATGGAATTCTCCCATTACAAAAGAGATTTCGAGGATAGACCGTCTAGTAATTCAAAAGATCAAATTCCCCACTTCATGTTAAGTGGTGGTTCGAATGAAGATCCTATGAATTACACTCTAGTAAAAACTTGAGACATAAATGCCCGCAGTTAAAAGTACCAAATTTTTGGAAGCGATGGTAATTATATCTA
>VNJU01009740.1:0-18231 GCA_008042675.1 Drosophila seguyi | reverse complement strand
TTATATTATTAAAAAATTAACTCTTTTTTTTAATAAACATAAGTTTATAAGCAATGTCGAGGCTGAGGCGAGTCCTGCGGTCAGAAATTATTTGCCCATCTTTGCTGAACGCTCTGTCTGACTCGCAACTAGTGGCAGCCACACAGAAAATTTGTTTGCGTCTTCTTTAAACTGATTGAAGACACCTGATAAACAATTTTGAAATATTATAATATTATTCAAAAACAAAAAATTTCCGTCCATCATCTCTAGCGATGTTTAAATTCGGCGCTCTTGCTCTCTATTGTCAAAAAAAACATCGATGTTTTTGCACCTCTAATACAGGAAGAGAGAGAGCAAATCAAGTTGGGAGAGCCGCTCAATTACCGATTGGGTCATATTTTACTTACCGATTCGGCACTCGACCCCAAAAGGTACATGTTCTACATACCGATTCGGCACTCGACCCCAAAAGGTACATGTTCTACATACCGATTCGGCACTCGACCCCAAAAGGTACATGTTCTACATACCGATTCGGCACTCGACCCCAAAAGGTACATGTTCTACATACCGATTCGGCACTCGACCCCAAAAGGTACATGTTCTACATACCGATTCGGCACTCGACCCCAAAAGGTACATGTTCTACATACCGATTCGGCACTCGACCCCAAAAGGTACATTTTCTACTTACCGATTCGGCACTCGACCCCAAAAGGTACATGTTCTACATACCGATTCGGCACTCGACCCCAAAAGGTACATTTTCTACTTACCGATTGGGAATTCGACCGCAGAAGTACCTTTTCTACATACCGATTGGATCATACGCCTTTTCTACATACCGATTGGAAATTAGTTGTTAATCGTGGCACAGAAACATCGATGGTAAAAAAAAACATCGATGTTTAAGAAAATTCGACAAACATCGATGCATCGATGTTTTCACCGATGTTTTTGCACCTCTAACTTGGGATCGAGAACTGGACGAGGAAACATCGTTAATAAAGAAACTAAAGATTGTTACAGAATATATTTTAGGATTAGGAATTAAAAGATGACTCTGCACAAAACCAAAGCCTGATTTCCACTTTAAATTGTTAAAAAATTTATATATAAAAAAAAATTCAACTCGTTTATTTTTTTTAAAGGAAACGTAAAGCCCCATGCACCATATAAGAGTTCATCAACAAAGCTATTGTCCGTTCGCTCGCCCCTTTCACTCGCAGTCCTGATTGTAGAGGTACCAGCTTTTTTTCGACGAGTCTACGTAGTATGATTGTATCATGCTCCGCACTATCATGTCGGCTCTGGAATATAAGAGAGTGAAAGAGAGGCAAGAAGCACAATAATTTGAAATACAGATATTTTTAATGAACCCATCCAAGAAGATCTCGAATATGGGCACTGATGGGAAGATGCTTCTTCTCCAATCATCGCCAGGGAAGCCAAGGCCCTATTATCGAAGGTAACGTGGACCATGCCGAAGAGGATATCCTCCCGCAGCAGCTCGATGTGCATCTCCTTGATCTCCCGGATCTGCCTCATCGTGTAGTAGACGAACCCCCTGCGCTTGAAGCGGTAGTGCAGGGTCATTTGTAGCGCTTGCGATAAGAAAATTTTGCGGCAGGCGAGAAGGGCGGTGGCGCCATCTACATGTCATTCCCGTGACGAATTAAGGGGCAGATGAGAAAAGGCCGGGGAGCAGGTTTTAGCAGAGAAAGAGGCAACAGAGGCATCTGTCAGATTTCGGCAGTTACCGTAGGTGACTGGAGAGAGCAGAGAGCTCCCAGAGAAAGCAGCTCGACGCCATCCTTCTTTTCCAATTTGGCCGTCCGCAAAGTTAATTCATCACTCGTAAGTTATTCGGAGGCAGAGGGGAAAAAAAAAGAAATAGAAAATCTGGCAAAGAATCAAATAAGGAGATCCAGCTACAGGCAGCGCTGAGTCCAATTGCAGGGTAAGAAATGCTTTAAAGGGAGAGAAAAAACGTAGAGTTGGCCATTTGTGCAAGCAGCGTATATTTTTGTATTCAGATTTGGCGCTAAATATATGGTGCTGATTCGAGGCGAACTCACAGCAAATCAACATCAAAAGAAGACGGATCAATCAGCCCAGAGAGGCGGATCAGCGGCCATCGAGACTCCAGCAGCGGAGGCAGCATTTAGATAATTCAAAAAAAGTTTGGTTAAAATCACTAAAAGGTAGCAAGAGGGCCCCAAACCGATAGATATGTCCTAATTAGGAGTTGGGGCGGGGCCAATTAAATTTTCAATTGGGAGATTGTTTGCCATCGTGACGTAGAAATCTCCATGTTCCACTTGATCTATATGTTCTCTTTGCGCACTTGAAGAAGGGAACGCAAAGAAGGGAACGCAAGGAGAAGGGAGAGAACCCAAATCCAAACCCGCAGTTCCAATTTCGCGGTGTTACTCGGCTCATCGATAGCTCTCTTGCTTCGTCGTTCGCTTTGCGTGTGTTTTTGTGATTTAAAAACTATCCAGGGAAATTCGCTGATCGACGGGAAAAAAGGAGGAAAAATAAACCGTGAACGAGATGCGGAAGGCCGGAAAGCAGTAGGCTAATTTTTTTTTGTTTTTATTAGTGGAATAAGTTAGGATTTAAGAATATGAACGGTGGCAGTGCAAAGGAGAGGGGGAATTGATAAAAAGAAGGGCGAGCTAATATTTCTGTCTCTTACAGGCCCCTCCTTCTTCCTTCTTCTTTTTGTGGTTTTTTTTTGTTGTTCTGTCCGGCATAGCTACGGACATGCCGAAGAGTGCAGTGGGTCAAAGACCAGTATAAGCAGGAAAAAATATTCGATTTGTTTCAAGCAGGTGCGGCAGACTCCAACGGAAGCGCTTTCGTCGGTGGAACTCCGGATTGCTGGTGAGTGTTTAAGTCTCATAACGTTAATGGTAAAAATTTAGGCGTCCCATATTGCCAAAGATTATGTGCACAATTTTTACTCCTTATCCCACTGTCCGCTACTGTCCGACCAAAACTAGGTCACAGTTTTAGAGCCTTCCAAGAAAGGGAACGGAGGAATGGGTTTTCAAGGCCAAGGCCAAGGCCCAGATCGGAATATTGGGAACTTCAGTCTCATCTGTTTGTCTGTCCCCCTTTTATTGCGCTATTATTGTTTTTGCCACCAGAGCAGCAACAGCTGCGTTAGCCTTAAATTAGAAAATATGATAAGAAGTCGTTTTGTTTACATTTTTGCCCCGCTTGCTAGCAGATGAGAGCTGCATAGTGAATTCTACTCGCATAAGTTTGAACAGCTGTCTGAGATCTGCATTTTTTTCTCGCATGCGATTTTAATCATTTTAGTCATTATTGCATACCTTTAATTTTTATTTTTGCGGATGCGAACCATTGCAACCCCTGCGCTTGTATTTACCATTTTGTTAGCAGTAAGGAAATCCTTTTTAATAGGTTAAAAATAAATATTATAATGTTCTAGAAAACTTTTGTTTGCCTACGGCTAGGAAACTCCCATCGTACAAAAAATGTGTTAGCAAAACCGAAAGGGGCCGTCCATTTAAAATGGAGAAGGACGGCCAAGGAAGGGCGGGCGGCAACGAACCTCAAGGCCATCAGAGGATCGTAGGGAGATTTGGGGAAAATTTAAGTGTTGTTCGATTTTCTGTTTTGTGTTCAGTTCTTTCAGTCCTTATCTAATTTTTGTCGCTGCACGCGAAACTACTTGACTATTTAGAAGACGAACAGGTTGAGGCATATGGGCAAGATCACCACCCCACAAAGCCGACAAGGAGCAGCTGGACAATTGCGCGTGCGCCCTTATTGCCTCCCACCACCTCTCGGACCGGGAATAATCCGTTACACATTGAATACTTTCGACCAACCTTTTATGAATCCAAGCACACCTCTGGCTTTATTTGCCATGCATGAAATATAAACAATAAAGTCGAGTTTAGGATCCAGGCGGACACCCAAATCATTCAGCGTGTAAGTCGCAAGCTTGGGAGCGACACGAGAAAATGTCATAAACTTGCCTTTAGAGCCGTTTAAGTTTAATTAGTTCTTTGCGGGACGCCAGAAGTGATCTTGAGAACATTAGAAAAGGTATTTTTAATAGGGCTGTTGGATATTTTTAAAAATATCGTATCGATGATATTGTTTTATATATAAAAAAAAAATGATGATAATATTTAAAATATCATTTAAAAATATTGATATATTTGATATTTTTTATATTTTTATACCTTTGCAGGGTATTATAATTTTAGCAGGAAGTTTGCAACGAGTGAAAGAGACATTTCCGACCCTATAAAAAATATATATTCTTGATCAGCATCAACAGCAGAGTCGATCTAGCCATGTTTATCTGTCCGTATGTCCGTCTGTCTGTATGTCCGTCCTTTTCTACACAAACTAGTCCCTCAGTTTTGAAGATATCTGAATGAAACTTTGCAGATAGTCTTCTTTGTGCTTCTGTTAAAAAAACACCACGTATCGAAATATTTACAAAGAAAATGGGACATAAAGGTCAAGGTATGCTTAATATATTGTAGATATAACTTACTTATTTAGAATTATGAGTTCCATGTTGTAATTGTTGTTGCCTCTGTTTACATCTTAGTTTAAGCAAAATCTAACCAAAGTGTTCTACTATTGTGGAGTGAGAAATTATTTGTGCCAACTTGTGCCAAAAAACTAATAACTAATGTGTTTACTCAAAACTGCAATTAAAATGATGTTAGTAGCGCCTTTGGCCTAAATCAGCCTATTCTCTTTATATTTAGCCGTTAAAGCCATATTTGAGATTCCCTTCATTACATTAATTGACGGAAAGGTGTTGAATATAATAACTGGAACGAAATCTGGCCAGGTGTGTCCTATCTGTGGAGCCAGTCCAAAGGACTTTACGAAAACCACCGAAATATCAAACTTTAAGGCTAAATTTGAAAATCTTAATTTTGGTTTGAGTCCTCTGCACGCATGGATCAGATTTTTTGAGTTTGTACATAAAATCTCATACAAACTTCAATTGAAAAAGTGGCAAACAAGGGATAGAAAAGAAAGAGACATGATAACATGCCGTAAACAAGAGTAACAACAATTATTTTTGACTCAAATGAATTACATGTCGATAAGCCAAAACAAAAGGGAAGTGGAAACACGAATGACGGAAACACTCCAAGAAGAGATTTTAACAACTTTCATCAATATTAGGATTAAATAATGATATTTTGCACAGCCTTAATATTATTTTAGTAGCTGTATCTTGCTATTTTCGTATAAATATTTCTAAATTCAAAATATTTGGCTAACGAACGGTATCAATGTATATAATTCACTATAAATGGTATCCGATGTTAGCAACTGTCCACAAAGTTCTGATTAACGGCCCGCAGATAATAGAATCCTTGGTCTTACCTATCGGGTGCTTTGGAAAGAACGCATCTGAAGCACGTATTAAATTCTACAAGCGCGATAGACGATCATATTCGAGACAAAGTTCTCGTGTTAACAATTTAACGGACGTATTTCAGCGATCCATTTATACATCGGATCCTTTACTTTCAAGCCTAAATATAAACAAAAGATCGTCTCAAAATAAAAAAATCGCTTTGCCGAAAGAAGTCATCAATCTTTTAGGTGTACCAAATGTAGAACATTTTAATAATGAACATTTTATGGGAATCTATGATAGCGGCTCGGATTCGGATCAAAATGATCCATTTTCTATGCATTTAGAAGTAGAAAATTATGGTTAATATAATAGTATAATAATATATTAAATAGTTACATAAGAAAAATGTAGTTTAATTTTATTATATTAAAAAGAAATAATCATGCCAAATCTACTCCTTAACTTTATATACTTATATGGGCGGTATGGGTGGGCGTAGTCCGATTGACTTGAAATTTCACTTACATGTTTCAAATGTCAAATGCACCAATTCTACAACAACTCACCTCTCTAGCTTTATTATTTGACTTTATGCCATAAAATAGGGAATCTGGCCCAGTGTGTATAGGAACGATCGGTAAATTTTAATGAAAAAAATATAACTTTGCCAATTTGTAACATACATATTTGCATACAAACTTAGATCTGACCATATTATTTCAGAATTTCCAAAGGAATATAAATATCTGTTAGGCTTTGTTGCTCTCAACATTTAGTTCGTTGCAAACATTTTTCGCTAGCAACATTATTCGCTGGCAACATTTTTCGCTCGCAACATATATTTTATGTATGCTGTGGCTATGTTTGGTCGAGCTCCTCGGAAACATACCTGTTGGATAAAAAGGCACATTTTTGATTATTTAGGTATGCGATTTTATTATTTGGAATATATTTTATAATTAAAATTATTCAAATTTAATTATCTTATTTTAATTATTGTCTTTGTTCCGCCTTGTATTTACCGTAAAAATATTTGCCTGAAATACAAAATAGAAGAAGGATAACCGCCACCCACCGGAAATTTTTAAATTAGTTTTTGTGGCGCCACCTATCGTGAATTTACCGCTTCGTTAAGTTGGGTTTGTCTGGTTTTTGGCCTGACTAAAACGTAAACACATTTTTACATACGAACGTTCAATGTTAAGAAGAATTTATTTTCAGTATCTACAAGTAGTTTCTATAAAATACCGGTAATTATAAGAACAAAGAAGGGAATATATTAAAGTTTATCATATTAATGGGAAAATGTTCTAATTTTAATAAATCAATAAACAAATACTTTTTTTTTTACGTTAGAAAATTTTAATGATGTATTGTTTTACATAAATTTAAATAAAAAAGCAATATATTTTTTAAATACATCAAGTGTTATAATTTCATTCAGAAGTTGCAAGGTGTCAATTCCGACCCTATAAAGTATATAAATTCTCGGTCAGTATCAACAGCCGAGTCTGTTTTGCCATGTCCGTCTGTCTATGCGTCCGTCTGCCCGTTCGTACGTCCGTCCGTTTCTACGCAAACTAGTCCCTCAGTTTTGAAGCTATCTGAATGAAACTTTGCAGATAGTCTACTATATGCTCTCACTACTATGTAAGCCGGAACGGTCCGGTTCGGACGATCTGCTGCCAAAGGAACAATCGGTAATTTTTAATGAAAAAAATTTAACTTAGCCAATTTTAAACATATCTACATAAAATAAAATTAAATATGGCCATTTCGTATTATTTTAGAGTTTCGATTTTAATTTTATCAAAACCGGACAAATATATCATATGGCAGTCATAGGACGGATCGGAAAATTTCGAGATAAAATCTAACTAAGCCAATTTTTCACATATTTTCATAAAATTTGAGATTATGCAAATATCCTAAAAATTGGCTAAGTTATAATTTTTGTATTAAAATTTACCGATCGTTCCCATGGCAGCTATATGACATAGTTGTTTGATCCGACCGGTTCCTACTTATATAGTAGTGAGAGCATATAGAAGACTATCTGCAAAGTTTGCTTTAGATAGCTTCAAAACTGAGGGACTAGTTTGCGTAGAAACGGACGGAAGGACGGACAGACGGACAGCCGGAAATGTCTCCTTCACTGCGTTGCAAACTTCTGACTAAAATTATAATACCCTGCAAGGGTATAAAAATTAAATCGATCGAAATAAGTGAGCAAATCATAAGAAGCTTAAAAGTTGTTAGCCATTTTAACCGGAATAAAAATAATTATGGAATTTTAATATAGTTTGCGATGCCTAATTTTTGGCGTTACAACCATTAAATTTTTATCACTAGGCCATAATACCCGTTTACTAATTTGCACCAGGTATAAATCGAGTGGGTTGATTCTTGACGACATAAGTTTATAAAATTTCTACACCTATGAATTTGATATATCTGCAATGCCATTTAAGAAAAAAAATACGTATTTAGCCTGTCGTGTTTTATTGTACATTTGCTATCTTCGAACGCAGTGGTGGCTCATTTTCTTGCACTTAAAGAAAACATGAAGGTATTTATAAAAATTACATTATAATTTTATGTGTAAGTTTTTTGTTGATTAATGTAAGAATTGAATACAGCTTGACTTATTAACAATCAAAATGTTTGTCTCAAAAGACGTATTATACTTATAAGGACTATGTAACTGTAGCACTAATTTTTCTTCTAAAAGGTGTTGAGGTACTTTGTTGAACGTTACAGAGCCAGAAATAAATAATTATAAATAACATGGTTTTCCAAAAGATAAGTTTGTGTTTTGTAAAGCTAGAAGATGTCGGGACACTCCCACATCTTCAGCGTCACATCTCCGCTAATTCACGATTTTTCTGAAAAATCAGGGAATTTCAAAGATATTTAATCTATTGTATTTGAAATTTTTTAGGTGTATGCATTACGAGCCCTGTGTTCGGTGATATCACGTGTGCGTGCTGGTCCATTTGCATACTGAATGTAAATTATATTGTCCGTTCCACGCTCTGACACTTAAGAGTCGGAATGAAATAAAAGATGGCAACAGCGACAACAAAAGGAATGAAAAACAGCGCCGCAGAACCTTTCGCTCGGGGTTGACAGCAAAGATGGTGTGCACCGACAGACAAGCACACGACTACAGCACCGCCCGTAAGGAAAAGGACAAACAGACGCCACCCTCATCTCCAGCCAAAGTATGGTACAGGGTAAGAAGGCTTGGTTGGTGGCAAACGCTTATGCTCGCACACTGTGCACGCCCACAAGCCGACTGAATGCGCTTTAATATTTTAAGAGCTTTAATGAAATCGCTTTGCTTTGCGTTTGCTTTCAATTTACTCCTTATGGCGCACCGCACCGGGGCCCAGATCTCACCACCAACCTCCATCCTGGCGGTTCACGTGCGTTGGCATCCGAAAACTACACTTAGCCAGCCGTGGAACGGAACCTTGCATGTGAATGCTCGGCTGGGCGTGAGGGTTTTGTGCTCAGTGTGTGATTTTTCAGCCTATTCCGGAAATAGGACTCAAAGGGGCTGACCTCGGGCATTAAAATTGAAGCCGAGGAGTTCATTAGGGGCACGCGTTAAGCTGGGATTCCGCAAAGACCGCTCACCGAGAAACTCTACCTATTTGGATGGGTATTGTGCGCTTCACAGGTCCGTCAGATGCCAGTCATCGAGGAATTAATAAACGGGCTTCTAATTTGTCCGGCTAAGTGTGGGTTAATATGCTTTAGCTGGACTTTTTAATAGCGATGTTTATAGAATTTATGCTTCAATAAAACTCAAAGTTAAATTTTCTTTTCACCAGGCATTCATTGAAGCGACAACAAAGGGTTTAAAGACATTTTTCACAGTTGAATAAACTTTTGCCCCAAAAACCAAAAATAAATCCGCTAGCCCATCATATCCAGCACCCGCACCCAGACAACCTCCGTCATCGTCACTCAGCCTCTAGTGACTCCCACCCCAACTTCGGTTCTTGGCCATTTGTCTCTCCTATTGGGGCCGTGGCGGCGTTGTTATGCCGGCGGCTGATGGTCATTTTGTCTTCGATTTACTTTTTCAAAACAATTTGGCTGCAATAATGATGGGGCTGGTGTCTTCCGTTTCGATTGCCCATTCCGTCTGCCTAGACTTCGGGCGTTCTTGCCGTAGTGGTTGGGACTTCAAGACTCTCCCAGTGTGCCATTCTTTTCCATTTTTATGGGCATCACAAAGGAATTTTGTTGCCCTGCCAATTATTATATTGTTTTTTTGTGCATGGGTTCAGGCCGAGGCTCAGACAATGAAATCCCACGAGCGAAGCATTATGCTACCCGAATATACATATACATCTGATTTAATATTCGATACCACCACGAAATGGCCGAGGAAATAGTAACTTTATGTCGAACCAAATAAGTTTATTTTCATATTTCGCTTCTGCAATATTATTTAGCTGTTTAAGCTTGGAAATACATTCATTTATGTCTAACCATATCCTAACCGATATCTTATTTGAAAATTTGTCCGCTCAGCAATGAATTTGATCAAAAATAATGTTTCCTCAGCAAAAAATGAAAGATGCCTATAGCATTCCCAATACAATTATGTGTGTAACAATTAGAGGCATTTTGTTGTATCTAAAATACTATTAAACAAATCATGCATATCTTATTTACTTATATTTTTGAACTTATTCTCAATGTTCTCATAAAATGATCATAAAAGATAAATTATAATACAAGTTACGTAAAGGAAAGCAATGAATTTGATCAAAAATAATGTTTCCTCAGCAAAAAATGAAAGATGCCTTTAGCATTCCCAATACAATTATGTGTGTAACAATAAGAGGCATTTTGTTGTATCTCAAATACTATTAAACAAATCATGAATTTCTTATTTACTTATATTTTTGAACTTATTCTCAATGTTTTCATAAAATGATCATAAAAGATAAGTTATAATACAAGTTAAGTAAAGGAATTTAGTTAAGAAAATTAAGTATTGTAAAAAAATCCCAGACACTTACATTGTTAGGGAAGAGATAGAATAAAATATATGTGACGAACTTTCAATTTAAAAATGAATATTAATTATAAATCTTCCACGCCTCCACGCGTAACCAAATAAAATTGGAACTTCGCTGGATTATGAGATCATAGTTGTTAAGTGTCCCGTTTCTCTACCCACCCGCCCTTGAACACTTCTATATTTTGATCGCAGCCCGAAATCAAAATCATAAAGGTACAAATAATTTCCATTTAAATTCCATCAGTCAATCACAAAATATATAATTGGACTCATGGTGGCATGCATTTCGCTTTTAAACACTCAGAGTAATTAAGCTCTCACCAATGTATTATTGAGCACAAGATGATTCCGATGTAGTATTTATATATATGTATATATCTTTTAAAAATCAAAAGAAAAGAAAAAAAACTCCTCAACAGTTTCCAGACTGGTGCAATGAATTGGGTTTGGGCTTAGTTACGTCACAGGTGCTGCTCGCTGATTATAGATGGGCTTATGAAAATGAACGTAGGTCCAGAGCTGCTGCCTCGGGCCTCCGAGCGCAGTGTTGGTTATGTAATCCCTCTGTCCAAGGCACATTGGGCAAAATGCCTGATTTTTTGGAAAAAATTCAACATTTTTTTGTAAGAAAGCTTTTTGTGTTTTGATTTTATATTCTTTAAGTTGTATAGTGGCAACCCTAGTTTTGTACCAGGACATCAAAGTCAAGCATGTGTTCAGCTTTTTGTTTACATGTGGAAGAATTGAAAAGTTCGTAAAGTTTAAAGCTCTGTAAATATTGAAAATAAATTCTATTAATAATTATTTTTATTGGAAAATCAAGAGCCAGATGTGTTTAATATAAATCCTATGTTAGAATTGTTTAATATATGTTAATTGCTTTACGTGTGTCTTGTGTTGTTGGCCGTACTTATGCTCGTCTCTTGTGGAATAGAATTACACGGCATGACTTTGCAGCAATAAGTAAATATGTAGAGTTAAAAAAATTATCCAGTTTTAGACGGTAAGATTTTTAATTGCGCATTTCTGTGCATTACAAAAATTAAATACATTTACAAAAATGAAATGTGTTGCAGGTGCTTTTGGCTTCACCAATTTACAGTTACTTGAAGCATGGAACAACATCCAAACGGAAAAGTCTGTTTCCGATTGCATTTTCGGTCCTATTTATATAAAATTAAATAAAATATTATATTGTGTTAGATTGTTTCTTAATTACACAAATTTTATGAACAATAGGCTTATCTGCAATTGTCAAACTTTACAATTACGTATACGCCATGTTGTCTTATTTGTGCGGTAAGAGTGCGCGTGGCCAAATCCGTTAAAACGTTTAATTTTATAGTAAGCATATAATATGCGCCAAGTTTCAGCTTCCTAACTTCATTATTTAAATTTTTTCCAAAAAATTGGGCTTTTTGCCCAATGCGCAAGGGTCGCACTATGACTCATTAGATACTTTCGCTTTACTAAAATCATAACTCTTGAACCAGTTGAGATATTTTCATAATTTTTTTTATATGAAAAGTAATTTTAATACCTTTTGATTAAGTGGTCATACAATATGGTGTGATAAATAGTAGATTTTATAATCGAAAAAGACTGTTTTCTGAGGCAGTTTTCTCAGTTTTTATTCAATTTCGAACAATACATTTCCTTTGTTTTCCTTAAAATGCTAATATGGTGCATATTAAATGTTTTAAAAACAAAAATAAACAAATTTTAGAGGAAAAAAAAAATTTTTTTTTATGATTTATTAATTTTGTCAATTTTCAATTATTTATGCACTTTTTGTTAAAAATAATCATTCAAGTTTACAAAAATTAATATTGTTGATGTCTAATTATTCATTATACATTCATTTTATATCATTAAGGGTCCTTACAAAGTCAGGAATTAAAAAAACAAGCCGCCAATACAGAAAAAAATGCTTGCCCGCCATACAATTTCGTACTGTGCTCGACTGTGCTTGTAGTACAATTTGCACGAAACCGCGCGTTATTTACGATGAGTTGAAAGTATCTTTTGCGTTGGAAATTCGGGGTGGCAGTTCGGGGCAGCCGATCTTTCCTGAATATGATAAAGAACATATTCAAGAACAACACCTCATACGCCAAACCCATCGAGGGTTGTCAAGCCTTTTTTAAAATTCAATTAAAGTTGAAAAACTTCGGCGTAAAATAGTACTTCGGTAAAACATGTATACCTGAACGTGCAAAAGATATTATAATTTTATTTTGCCTTCGTTTTACCGAGATTTTATTGCCCTTTCGATAGAGATCATAGCCAAGCCGGTCGGTTACATATTTTACCTAAAAATCGACCGCAAAGTCTGCATTTTGCTAAAAAACTACCTGCTTTTTGTGCAACCCAAAACAGGTTCAACTTTGAACAAGTGTAACTTCTTAAATATTTAACCGATTTGAATGATTTAATTTATTCAGCCCTTTTAAACTATTACCTGTCGAATGCAATAACAATTTTTACGATCCGTTGTCATGAACAATTGGATTTTTGTATAGTATCTCTATCTTTTGAGCCATAGTGGGTCGGCACCGCCTTTCGCTAAATTGGCGAGGTCTCGCGGCTATCGCCAAGTAGGAAACGGCTTGCAGATAACACTATCTAAGCTCTTTGGCTCAAGGCATGGATGCCTGCGTAAAATTAAATTAGAATCCAGAAACTAATTATATATAGTTAATAGCTGATATAAATTTGCAGCTAATATAAATTTGAATATTAACACCACGTGTAGGCGCAGTTGGCCCTCTTCACAATATATACACTATAGTTGATAATCGCTCGCTGAATAAAAGTAGAATGATTTGCACGTGAAGAGTTTGTATGCTCAAAACTCAAAAAATTTTGTCTTTTCTTGAAGCCTTGCCATAGCGGTGAGATCGGGTGATCTTTCATTACACCAATTATAACAAATGCATAACAACAAATGCCATTGAAGTTTATCCAATAAAGTTGGACACTACAAGTTAACATGTTTATAATAATTACAACTGACAGATGCTGATCGAGAATTTATATACTTTATAGGGAATTGACACCTTTACTGCGTTCTGACTAAAATTATAATACCCTGCAGTGTAAAAAAATTATAACTTGTCCAATTTTAAACATATTTTCATAATATTTGAGATATGCCCATTTTGTAGTATTTTAGATTTTCAGTTTTAATTTTATCTATATCATATAGCTGCCATATTAATATATATATCTGATTGGCTTTGTTGCTCGCAACATTCTTCGCTAGCAACACTCCTAGCTGGCAACATTTTTCTCTAGCAATAATTATTTTATGTCAATACCCACGAAAGCGAAAAAGTCTGAACATTTTTCGTTGTCTTCTAGTTACTGACACGGTATTTAAACTTCGGCATACCGAATTAGCTTCTTTTTTTGTTTTTTTTTATACCCTTGCAAGGTATTATAATTTTAGTCAGAAGTTTGCAACGCAGTGAAGGAGACATTTCCGACCCTATAAAGTATATATATTCTTGATCAGCATCAAAAGCCGAGTCGATCTAGCCATGTCCGTCTGTCCATATGTCCGTCTGTCCGACCGTTTCTAGAATTTCGGTTTTATTGTATCAAACCACTGTATCATATAGCTGCCATAGGAATATATATCTGTTTGGCTTTGTTGCTTGCAACATTTTTCGCCAGCAACATTCTGCACTGGCAACATTTATTTTATGACAGCGAAAAAGAAAAAGTTCTTCTAATTACTGCAAGGGTATTTAAACTTCGGCATGCCGAAGTTAGCTTCCTTTCTTGTTTTTTTTTTTTTTAATTTTACGGTTCTGCACACCCTCCTTTTTAATCCTAACGTCTGCACGCATCCAGTTTTTTTTTAATATCTTACTTTTTTTTTGAGAATCTACCATCATGTATTAAATAGCGCTTACTATGGCCCAATATCTCTGAATTAGCTGAGCTGAGCTCTGAGCAATTTTGGTGGGTTCTCCTCTTTTGTCACAAAAGTAACACTTTTTAAGCAAAGCAACGGAATGCATGGAATTGTGACACTAAATCAGGCTAAATTATTGATTTTATATTGTGTTTCTTATAAACAGCTAACACAAGTTTTTAAGCACTCATTTATGTATACTCCAGCGTTGACTCCTACTTTTGTGAAGAATGTGCTAGTTCTGAGACCACTGGTGCAAATGGGCTTTCATACCAAATTCTTCTCGCCGAATTTTTCCACCTGAGCTTTGGATACCGGGTTGTCAAATGTCTCGTCTTTAGTTTTTGTGCGAAATTGAGGGCCGGGAAAACTTTTAAGTTTAATTGTACATATTTTTCGTAGCCAACAACAAAGAATTGCAATGCACCAGTACCATATTTGTTAAAGTTATTGTCCCTTGTTTGAACATTTTAAACGGACTTTGGCAATTTTTTAATTAAAAACGTCTCCACAAACTTGTTTATAATGTTTTTTACACTGTTAACACTGCCTTTGTAGCGTTTAAACAAGTTTTTGTACGACACACCATTATCGGTGCACAATTATGCACAATATGTTTTTGAATTTGCTCTTCATGGTGTCATGGAAAGGAAACAGCTATTGGAAAAACATGCCAATAATTCAGAATTGTTGTTGTTTAAATTAGGGAAATTGAAACAATATACAAAATAGTTATTACCTGCTGAAAACATTATCAATACAGTGTGAAATGAAATACAACATTTGTTTGTGCATTGACTTCGACCATTTGCTTTGGCACGAGCTTGGGGCTTATTTCTTGAATATTTTTATGATCCTTTTCTGTGTGCCTTGGACAACATCCGATCAGCGTCCCGTAAAAAAAATATATTTACCTTTTCCGGCCGTTGACGAAAAAATGGTCGTCTTTTATTAGACGCCAAGTCTAAAAAAATTTCATTCATTTTCTTTATTCATTTACCTAATTTACCTCGAACCCTCTTCATAATTTTCGACCTACTTCGGGTCGCAGCCGAGAGGAGACATTCGCCACCTTTAGAGGTTGGTTCGCCCCTCTGGAAGCTCTAAGCTTCGGTTGTTTTCCGTACAGATGGACTAGGAAAATATCCCAACCTATTAAATGTGCCACAAGTTGAAGTGCGATTGTTACATATGTATATTTTGCCTGGTTTACGTCTATAGCTGTAAAATGTGTTTAATACCCGAGTGGTAGCTCTGGTTTTGCCCTGAGATCCAGTGGCTTTATTAGGTCCAACATTCTCTGCCCGTTTTACAACTAATATTTCGTATAGCAGCCAAAGGAACGTTCAATAAATTTATTGAAAAGTATTTTAATTCCGTTTAGAATTTCCGTTTTAATTATATGCAAATCGGATAATTATATCATATAGCTGCCGTAAAAGTAAAAAAGTAAGTAAATATGGAGGAAAATGACAAAAAAAAACTTAATTTACGGCGTTGCTTTTGAATTCTAATTTGAGGTTAGACATGTTGTTTCATGTAAGCATTAACAATTAAATGTTAATGTTTATGCTCTTTTCATACGAAAGATAAGGAACGGAGAACCCGTATATCGATTTTATCTGTCGATATTCCAGCGCAGCGCTCAAGAAATTACATTTTTGGTGCGCATATGCTGATTTGGAAGGGTTCAATTGCGAGTTCGGCCTTCCTTTGCGCAATTACACAGCTGCCGTGAACGACAATGATGAGTCGACTGACAATGCCATGAAGGAACATTTGTACTTGATTTTTAAATGACACTGGAATTAAAGCCTTCTGCTTGAGCCTGAATCTCAATGAAAACGCAAACTGTTGCCTCGTGTTCGATGTATTTTTTAGTGGGCGTTGTAATAATTCACTTACAAAGCAGAGCAGCTCAGAAACTTACTGCATGTTTCTCTGAGGAGGTTTCCGCACATTAACACGTGAACCACCAGCGCCTCTCCACAGCGCCTCCCCACAGCGGGCTTCCAGTGCCTTTACGCACAGGGGCAAATAACGACTGTTTGGTATTGCCCTCACGTAACTGGGAAGTCGAAATTTTATTTAGCTTGTTTCTGTTTTTTTAATAATCCAAATTAAAACAATAGTCGTTCTGATTCATAAACACTGCCTGCACTTCTCTGGCCTAAAGGTCATTCGAAATGCATTTGGAATTTATAACAGCATTCAGGGGTATAGGGGGCGATGCGCTGCCTGCAGTGAGAAGGTGCAACTGGGTGCGGCAGAAGGGACGTTTGCCGATAGTTTACCATTCTTATCTCGACAAAACATGCAAAGTATTGAGTCTGGGGTACTGTGCGAACAGGTACGAGCTTGCCTGCAGCCACTCTGAAGCTGAAACGTCCTGCTGATAATCGAAAATCGATGGTCCAAATGGGTTGCATAACCGGTGTTCGTTTAACGCCTCGCCCACAATTTTGATATCTGTATACTTTGCATTTGCCCATCCATATATTTAGGTATAAGCTTTGCTGGCTCTTCTTGCGGGGCAGTGCACAAAGGGCACAAGTTTTGAACTATGATTTCCATTCCTAAATCACCTGTGCCACTTGGTCCGTGTCTGCTTAAGCACACGGAGCCTTGGCCCTTTCCCGACCGATAGAGTCTGAATGCGTCGAATGCACAAATAAAATAGAATTTTGTTTATGAGTGCATTCCAAAAAATAAAATGTGTTGCTGTAGACCCAGGGAAGGACAAAGTTTGTTAGTTTGCCGCTTAGTCCTAATAGTTTCTGTCCAATGAAAAATTGTTGTGGGCGACACACAACCACAATTTGAAACCTATTTTTGTCTACTTGGTCCCCTACTTATAGGCATGGACGGTGTAGAATTTAAATATGCATTGATAAGGGGCCTGGCTATTGGGGTCTTGCTTTTGTGAAGGCGTGCTAAACTGAGATCAAAACTTGTTGCCACTTCAAGAGGAACAGCCATTGGCATTGATTTAATTTGCATCCAATTTAATACCCGCACGAGCACGTGGGCATGGCAACACTATCCCTTTCGAGTGAAGCGACGCACAAGCCTGTCAAGCGGACAATTATATTTCCGCAGATACTCGTAACGATATGCAAATGTGGTGTAATTTGTGTGACAGGCTCTATGCGTGCGGGTGAATGAAAATCTTTAAGCGTTAGTCCCTCGCGTTTATGTGAAAACTTTTCGCTTTTATGTGAAATTCGCTTAAAAGTTGAAGCAGATACGAGGAAATTAACATTTTGACGTTTGACGTTCCTGTAAAGGATCCCAGACGTTCATGCTCGGTAATGGTGTGCATGTGTAAGTAAGCATAATCAACAAAACAAGGCATCGTGGGAGCCCATTTTTGTTACGAGTTTGCTTAAACGGCTCTAAATGCAAGCTTATGACATTCTCTCGTGTCGCTCCCAAGCTTGCAACTTACACGCTGAACTGCTGCTCTTTGGAAAGAATTGCTTTAGTTGACGATTTAGGTGTCCGTCTGGATCCTAAACTTGACTTCATTGATCATATTTCATGCATGGTGAATAAAGCCAGAGGTGTGCTTGGATTTATTAAACGTTGGTCGAAAGAATTCAATGACCCGTACGTTACAAAATCTCTATATATTTCTTTAGTTCGTCCTATCTTAGAATATGGATCTTGCGTTTGGAGCCCTCAGTATGGGGTCCACAGTAAACGCATCGAGTCGGTTCAAAAGAACTTTTTACTTTTCGCTTTACGCGGCTTAAACTGGGATGCAAACCAGAGGTTACCCTCCTATTCTAGTAGACTTCTCCTTATTAACTTACCATCCTTATCCAACCGTAGAACCATGCTTGGCATTACCTTTATTTATAACCTTATCCATGGTGACGTGGAAAGTGCTGACTTGTTGGGTCA